>OX155965.1:9363884-9606384 GCA_944548615.1 Micropterix aruncella
TATTTATTTATATAAATATATATATATATATATATATATATATACGCAATGTATTATATTATATTCAAAATAATAAATTTTGGCATTTTTGAGTACTAAATTACCTTTTAATATCTCAGGACAGCCCAACAGTCTTCTAGGGGAGCTGTAAATGGTGTAAGTACAATAAAAAATACACAGACGTTCTGCAGGCGATGTAGTTTATCCAATTTTGATAACGGTATAAACCGGCAAACAGAACAGACTCACGTTCACTCGACTCACATTAAACAACACAAAAAAACACCGCATTATCAAATACAGCTAAATACACCATCCCGCACCCGCGGCCATAGATTTACTAACCTCAGACGAAAAAATATTAAAAAAACTGATTAGATGCCGCAATGCAAAATGCTTGTAAAAAATCGCCCCCCCAGGACGTGAGGGCCCCATTGTCAATGGACAGGGTTAGCGTTTTTTTCTTAAACCCGATGCGAGTTGAATTTGTATAAAATGTCACGTAGCTCGCGAGCAGACAATGAAGGGTTCGGATGGAGTTTAAAATAAAAATTCAAATGGTCGCGGGGACCCGGCGCGGAAGCGGTTGCATCGGAAGGGTTGAAGAGCATTACGCCACGCTACTGCTGTAGACACAAGCCACGACGTAAATATAAGCTGCAGCGTCGCGGTATACAGCATACAGGATATTTATTTCCACTACAACTTTACAGTTGTGTAGTAGATGATAAGTAGATTACATTATTATATAAATAGTTATTCAATTTAACCATCAATTTTACAACTTTAACTTAACTAATTTTACAACCTTACAGTTGTGTAGTAGATGAAAAAGTAGGTTAAATTAATCTATAAATAGTTACTCAATTTTACAATCAAATTAACAACTTTAACTGCAATCTTACAGTTGTGTACAACTTTAACTACAATCGGATAGCCTCTAATTGTCGCTGGTGAAGGATTGCAGGATTCCAGATAAACGCCTTGTTCGTGGTGGCACAGATTTATTGTAGGTGTAGTACAATACAAAGCGCACGCGAGCGAAAATATAACTTTACAGAACAGGAATTACGGCAGCGGCGATATCGACCGTCCGCTCCGATCGTAAGACAGTTTTACGTCTAAGTGGCGGCGTTCGACCAGTCCTCTCTTCACGGTTGCGTTCGGCTGCGTCGCTCGATATAAAGTTGCCACGCTAGAGAAAGGTTTAGGCTAAGTACGAAACAGTGTAGTAGATGACAAAGTAGGTTATAATATTAATGTATTAATAGTTACTCAATTTAACAAATTTAACAACAACCTGATAGTTGTGTAGTAGATGACAAAGTAGGTTAAATTATTCTATAAATAGTTACTGAATTTAACAAAGAGTAATATACAGTAAATTAATTCTAAATTGTCCCAATTATAATAAAGAAAGCCTATAAAATAACAAACAATAACAATAATAATTATAATAATAATTTACCTTGGGAAAAAGAAGCAAAAAAGCCATATTCACAAAAACTACCCAACTAGGATATTGGCCATATTGGGGTATATATTTTTTTGAATTTCAGAGTTTTTCCGAGCGCACGTAATTATAAACTTGAATTAAAATCTATGATTATATTATACATGTACCTACCTATATTGCACATATATTATAATTCCCAATTACATATCAATTTATTCATATACCTACTTATAATAATTACATAGGTACATAGTAATTATTCCGATATCGAGAATGTTGTATTTTATTCATACCTATTTATAAGTAATATATAATATTGATAACTAGGGTTGCCAACTACAACGGGCGAACCCGTCACCTTAGGAAGTTTTAACGATATTAGATCGTTCTGTCTCCCGTGAGGTGAGCGCAGAAGACTTAGGACGTAACAGTCCACCGTCTAGTGGTCCACGCTACATGCCCGTAAGAAGCCAACGCCTTACCGCGAGATAACCAGTTTAATCATCCAGCGGGCCGTCACTCGCGCCTTTACTTCCAGTTGCAACTAGATTACTCCGGTCTCCCGACTGGTGTTTATTTTGATGAAAAATAAAAAAACGTGCTTACATTTGTAGGCATCAGAACCAACTCCAATCGAGATTTCAAAATGCCAGGGCGTCAAAACACTTTCAGCGTTCCCTCAGGAATAGTTGCGATTCCCTCAGAATTAGATGCGATTTGCAACTTTGTCGCTATGTTTGGCACGGCTTGCTATTATAGCGGGCTATGGTTGAAGCGTCGTAGATGAAAAAGGATATCCGAAAGTTACCGTTATAAAAGGGGATGCCCGCATCTGTATTTCACAGTCGGCAACGAAATTACATAGAAAGATAATATAATGTGATATAATTTCCCATAAAATATTTATCTCGAAAATAGGACACGTAGGTAGGTGTGACGTGCATGGCCGATGTAACAAATCGATGGCAAGCGGTACCTACGTATGTCTGAAAACCTTGTGATTATTTTCCTATATCTAATGGAGTACTACCTCAAGGCAGTTTCCTTGGACCCATTACTTTTGTGATCTATATTAATAACCTCTGTATCATTCTAAAGAGGGGAAAGGGGGGGGGGGGATACACAGCCTTGTTATTCAGTGGCAAAACGTTCAAAACAATTGAAAAATCTTAGCACGGGTTAAATGTTGCGAAGAACTGACTATCCATTTGTAACCCGTTAAAATGGCTGAAAAAATCGATCGTTTGAAATCAATAGGTTCAATTAAACACTGACAAATACAATTGACCAGCTGAGCGAATAAATATGTTTTTCCATATCACATCAACTCAAACACATACAGGCATACATAATAAACCCGCCTATTGTGAAATTTTACCTCAAACAGTAGAAAGAACAGAAAGAAAGGAACTTTTAAGTCTTACACAATATTCTTACTATTTATTATCATACTATATAGGTATATAAAATATTTTTTAAATCAGTTTTAGAACAGGTAATGACCTATCTAGCCTAGAATTTAGCCAATTTTTATCTATTACTATTATAATATTTGAATATTTTGACTTGATTTGGATCTTTATTATGGTGTCTATTTGGTGGGGATACTCGCTGGAGTTCGGAAAGCTGATATGTCGTGGACATGGTATGTGGAAGAATACATAGAACATGAATATGCAATTATTCCCATTGATAAATGTGCGAAATGCAAGCGTTTTGTAAATTCGTGATTATGTGTAAACGAGTCCGCAAGCAAAAACACAGGTATTACGATAAATTAAAAGTTTATAAATGCACTACAGTTTACGCATAATCAAGAATTGAAAATTGCACAAACAAACAAGCAAGCAAGCAATCAAAAGAGATCGCGAATATGGCCGATTGCGTATCGCATTCTTTCTGCAAACAAGGAGCAACATTGTAAAGTGTCAATAAATATTTATTCTGTAATTAAAAGCCTGGCACTTGGCTTCAACGACTGGAAACTAAAGCCCTATTGGATAGGGCGAAATGGAGGAAGCTCCTCGACGAATCCAAGACTCGTAATAAGGTCTAACTATCTAGTGATGTACACGGGACGGGACTCATCCAAGTTTTTACTCGCGTCAAATCTCGTTCGTTTGGTGACCGACGATCGGTATGTATCGATCTATGTTTTATTTCGCTGAATCGAATAGTGTTATTAAAGAGGTTAATATTTAATGTTAACGTATCAACACATTTTCTATTTTATATATTTATATTTCAAATCATATGTAAGTAATATGTAAGTATATCATATACATATCATATTTTGTACATGTATATATTTATTAATGTACCTATCTGTCATATCAGTATGAATTGTGTAGTGTATATAATTATGTATTCCTCCGTATAGCTTTCATTCCCTCCCTAGCTCCTCCCTTTCTCTCCTACTCCCGGGTTGTTTTCATTGTTTTTAAAACAATATAAATTATTATCATTTAGTAGAAAATATTTTTTTGATGTTATGTTATCATAACTATCCATCATCAGACGGTAGACGTTCACTGTTGAACATAGGCCTCCCCCTAGAATGCCATGACGAACGGTCTCGAGCCGCCTCCATGCACCTACTTCTGCGACCGCGACAATGTCCATTTTGTGGGGGGCCGTCCCACACTCGTCTGCCGGTTTGTGGTCGCCACTCGAGAACCTTTTTTTTCCAACGGTTGTCGGTTCTGCGAGCTATATGGCTATTAAAAGTTGGTAATTTTACGAGCTATGTCAGTGACCTTGGTTCTTCTGCGGATTTCCTCGTTTCGGATTCTACCATGCAGTGAAACTCCAAGCATAGCTCTCTCCATGGGTTGTTGCGCAACTTTGAGCTTGTGTATGAGGCCGATAGTTAACGACCACGTCTCAGTGCCAACGACCAAATCTCAGTCATGGATATATTAGCTAGATATGCCCTCAGATACAAATATGTTGGCTCCATACCCTTTGCTCGTAAATCATGTGACAGAGAGAGCTATAAGTTGAACAGTATGCAAGAGAATAGCGCGCATTGGCGCGCTATTCTCGCTTATTCTCATAAAAGCATATTGATGCTTTGCGGTAGCTCTCACACCGGAAACGGTCGGCTGTCTGCCAGTGGACTGCGACCAAACTACTACTGACCGGCTTTTAGTCGTGGTTTTGAAGTGGTCATTTTCGAGCGCGAAAGCTCATCTAGGGGATCATATATCGATGGTGCCGTATGTCATCACTGGCACATGCACTGATTGTTGGTGTAACAGTATATTTAATATGTTTGTCTACTTATTGTACACGTTGTATTATTGTACACAGTTTTCCTGAAAAACAAAAATTAAAATAAATTATTTAGAGCAATGGTACATAATCTCATCGTCGCGAATTGTGATAAGATCGACGAAACAGAAATAATTCATAGAAACATCGGCAAGGCCATCGCAGGTATCATGTGTTATTTAAAAAGCCTATTAATAATCCTGTTAACATTTGGTTCAAAACCATGCATTGCAAAGAATTAATTTTAGTAAAAAATCGATTATGAACAGGGCTAAATTAGGGGATTTTCTTTATCGAAATTAATGTTACTGCTCGTAGTAACGTATTTTTGTTCCTCGTTTCGACCGAGACCTATCAAATTTCACGCTGGATATAAGCGGCGCGGTGGCAGAATCTCTTTCCTCTTCTCGAATTGATACGATTTTTATTATGTGCCTTAGTAGCATCTGTCGGAGGCATATCGAAGCTGGCAACGACTCGATAAATAATCTAATGGAGCCGTTATCGACGATTCGAAAGCGCGCGAAAAAAGAACTTTTAATGCTGGCGGATAAATTTTTACGAGGCACTACGCGCCAATGCGGCCCTGCACCGAGCATACAAATATCACGGCCGCTCCCTGTGATCTTTGTAGGAGTAATAGTGAGGTGGGTGGGTTATCGTACTTTATTTTATACATCCTATACCGGTGATGGCAGGACTAGTAAGGCCAAGACCTGGTTTCGTCGGGGAAAAGAAGACCAGTAGTTTGATCCTCTTTGCGACTTCCATTAAACCAAGTATTCCCTACAGAGAAATTTTCAGGCCATCGGAAAAGTAAATTTGCGTGTTTAGCAAGCACTTTTTACATTTTTAATGTTATTATTATTCAGAAAGCATACAGCTGTTTCAATACATTAGATACAAAAATATTAAATTTGAATAAAACATGTTCTCACTTGAACATTTCCATTTATTTTTGAAAATAAGCACATGTAGGGAGAGGAGTGAGGGAGGAGTCATAATAAGTAAATACATTTATTGTAAATACACGTTATATATGATAATAAAGTTATGTTACTTAAATACATTCATAAATATATATTATTATTATTATTATATAGTAATTACAATGACATGTCTACACCGTCATTAATAAATGCTTTCTTAACAGCGATAGATGACGCGTTGAATACGTTAATAACGTTGAGCTGCGTATTCTAGATTTTAATTAACCTCTCAGTTTTTCTATCAGTTTTGTGCATAATTTGTGCTTACCTGCGGAATGTGCAATAATTCCGCTTGGCGAGTCAGTGGCGATGGTACACGAAAAGTCGATGGAATAATCGATGGTACCTGTTGGGTTGCTAGGAGACTGGGTGATTAACGTACTGGTTCTTCCCATCGAATCCGGAGCGAATGCATAGACAGTTCCTGCCTTTTTGATCACCATACTAAACAACTTCAGGGCAGTAGACCACAGAAACTTGATAAACCAACGTTCATCGTAGATCCACTGTGCTCTCGTGAAACGGGTTATCAAGCCGCAGAGCATGTTATTTTAATGTATCCGATTCTGGATGATAAGAGGCGCATCCATCAAACATAAGTTTGATGGATGTGGTGATGAGTGGGTGTGTGTTTTCATTTTGGTATGAGAACTGAGGCGAACTTTCTACTCATAAGTTCCGATTTAATAAATTAAAGGTGCCATAGCTGACTTGGAAATCTACGCGCTTTCTACGTAGATTATAACGTGAGGCATAATTTCAGAAAAGTTATAGGAGTCTTTCACGGATCACATCGTAAGAGACTGCGACAGACTCCAGGCTTTTGAAAAATTACTGAGGTAAAATTTACGCACTGCGGTAAAATTATGTCCGTTTTGTTTTCGGAAAATCTATGAACTATTGATTTACACGGTAGAGCGCGTACTGCGGAAAAAAATCCGTATGGCATTAAATTTTGGGGATTGCTACAGCTGTTCTTCGGTGCATCGCCGGATATTTTTTCCATAATATATAGTATGTTAAATACGAGACTTGCGTAAACAACGAATGGCAAAAAAGTCCGAAAATTCCACCGTAGAGTGCGTACCAGATAAATGCGGTTTTTCGTAAAAAAAAAAACGTACGGCAACGCACCGCACCGCAGTGCGCGCCTGGCCTTACTGGTGCCGACTCAATAACAAACATAAACATTAAGATGCAGTCCTTAATCATCCATATTCAGCGACTTTCTTTTTATTTAGAAAATAGTAAATTTTATTTATAATTGAATCAATATGTCAATTATGATTTCAAAAAATTATGACTGATATGCAAGTTCCTATCCTGATATGCAAGTTTGGTACGATTATTAAAATTCGAAGACATTACTATCTTATTATTCCTACAGTGGCTGGATTAGATCTGCGTGAGAGCACCGCAATACTTATTTTTTATCGGCAATCGTAAATACAGATTTAACATTTGCAGTTATCATTTTTTACATCATCGTTTATAGCACGAATCAAATCATAATCGCGAGTTTATGAAACACCATTTTATGTTTGGAATAAAATAAATAAATAGGAAAGTCGATTTAATGACAGTATTTTTGTTATTATATAAAAATAAATAAAAAATAAATGCTGTGTTTATAGAATTCGTGTTATAATAAAAGTAATAATAAAAAAGCATATAAAGAAATGCAATAAATAAACGACCAAGATAAAAAGTAGGGTTCATTTTATAACACAGGAAAATACTGGAGTTGTCAACTACTACGGGCTAACCCGCCATCCCAGGAAGGTATATCGATATTAGATCATTCTGTCAACTGAGTGGGGTAAACGTAGACACTTATGTAGGGACGACACAGACCACCCCATTGCTATGCGAACATGCCCGTGAGAACCCAATGTCTTACTGTGAGACACTGGAAGTGAAACAGCGGGCGACCTCACGCCCTTGCTACCAGATTTGGGCGGATTTCTCTATCCTCCAGTCGATTCACAAATTCAAAGTCGCTTGCGAGGCCTCTGCCTGATGTAATTCAGCTCAAAAGTTCGCAGACCGTGACGGTTTTTGTCCGTCAATATCAAACGGGATCATGTGGCCAACGGATAGTTTCAAAGGTAACTAACATCAGGTCAACAACTACCACCGCTGCATAGGAATCTTGCATTTTCAGACTCCCTTGTTTATTCGCCGAAGTGGACAATCGATTGGCTGACGCCGCACGGTGAGCAAACCGCCCAGTTCCGCTTGAGGTGTTCCCCAGATAAACCTACATATGTTATTAAATGCCCACGACTGGTCGTACAGCCGCAGGCAGAGGTCAAAGGGGTCTCTCCATGTTAGTCCCTCTTCGAGGAGTCTATCGGATGGGAACGGAACCGTGAGTTAGGCCGATCTTAAAACACAGTCAGATCATCAGGCTAAATCAGTACGGTCCCATTAGGTTCCATAGAGAGAAACAGTATAAACAGAAGTCCTAGTAAGAATAAGACTTCTTAGAAGTCACGAATATATAGCCCCATATAACCTTGTGATTTGATTTCCATTGGTGAGTGCAGCGGTCTATCCTGTTCTGTCATAATATGGTGATGGTCTATCTAGAACTGTGGTCAATTTAGCTGTCACGTGCGCACGTTGTGTTTATGTTAGTGTATATTTAATGAGACTGATTTTTATTTTTTTATACAATTATAATTACTATTTTTCAGCTGCTCCAACTGATATTGATGGGCAAAATTGAGGGTAAACGGCGTCGTGGAAGGAGGAAAAAGTCGTGGCTGTACAATGTCAGAGAGTGGACCGGGATCACCAGTACGGAACAGCTCTTCCGGATGGCGCAAGACCGACAAAAGTATTCAGAGCTAACGGCCAACCTCCAGTAATGGAGAGACACTCCCAGAAAAAGAAGGAGCATCTATATGTTGACGTGTGAAGACGGAGTAGATAGGAGAGAGCGGTAGATAGCGTGGGGCATGCCCATCAGTATTACAAGGCTTTGTTCAGCATTGTTTGGCATTGTTCAGCTTTTTATTCAGCTCATTTCAGTGGCATTGTTCAGCTCATTGTTTGTTCAGCTTTGTTCGGCATTGTTCAGCCTCACTTACCCAATTGCCTTAAGAAGCCACACAGCACTTCCAGTTTTCATATCAAAACTCGATACTGGAACTCGGATACTGGAATACCCTTCCGCTATAAGATCCGCTTCCGGATTCCGTTTGAAAATTCACCCTTGAGGTGAATTGTCAATCGTGAGAAGAGAAAAAATTTACAAGGACTCAAGTCGTATGAATCCTTGAGAATCCATTTAACTTTAGTTCTTGTGCTTATGAGTTTTTGGCTTGTGGGTTCTTGCCACAGAGGAATTTATTTGCAAAAAATCGTTTAACGCTGATAGTATTATTTGCAGTGATAATGGTATAGCTCAATTTACTGTTCCTTCCTCTTAATCGTGCTCAGATTGATGGGGTTTATTTCATTATTGCCTTAACTCGTTTTCTCGCCAATACGGATTATGGCTGCTGGTTGATTTTTTTTCCATTAAATGCATCCTTTTGCTTTGTTCATATGTACATGTGTGTCGATAAAAGTTATACTTTACATCGATAAAAGTGACGCATCACTTTCGAAGTGGCGTCTCTTTATTTTCAACGATGTGTGTAAATCTTTACGTTTAAAAATAGTCGAAATTTTGTGTAATTAAATCGTTTCATCTTAACAAACATTAAATGTGTCTTGTCATGTTTGTAAAACTCTATCTTCTCACGGGCGCCCTCTGAGATCTGAAGATAACCTACTGCTCTCGATCGCTAGTCACAGTAGTGATTTCTTCTCGTACTCCTTCTCTGTACGTGGAGCCCGTCTCTGGAATAAGGACATTTACCCAAACATATAAGGATAGCATCTAGTTTGTTTTGCTTCAAACGCAGAAGAACACTTGAACCCACGCTCATAAACTTTTCCTTATTTTTCCCTATTTTTTCCTCCCTATTGCGTCCCCTGCGTCATTATAGGTTTATTGTTTGTTTTTTCTTAAATTTATTGTTTTGTTTTCCTGCTGAATTTAAATGATTAAAATTTAATTTATTAGTTTTTTTTACCGCATAACATGTTATTCCACTAGGTTAAGGTTTGCTGTAAGATATTGCTTTTAGGTAATAAGCTCGCCTTTTTGTTAAAGCAAATAAAGCGTTTAATTATTATTATTATTAATTATTATTATTATTATTATTATTATTAAAACTATTAAATCATTTCCATTTGCGCCCTTTTTCCTTGGTATGCCTATGAAAATAGCACTCATACAAAAATATTAACAATGCAGGCAAATGTGCCTTTTTGCTGATTATAAATATGTATTTAAAAAAAAAACAAAATTGCTAGCTGTGTTACGATGGCAGAGGGACACATCACGTTTTATGAAATAAATGAGCCATTCGTTCGGGCGTGAACCTGATATCTACAGGACAGAACTACGTTGTCTGTAGCCCAATTATATCGCATGTGCAGCTCAGATAAACCTCTCACCCCGTCGAAGTTTAACCCCTTCAATGCCACTCTCTGACCCTCAGTAAGAATGAGCGAAGACCGCGGGCGGCTCCCTTTTTAAATTAATTCTCTTTATGGCTTTACGGGTAAAAATATCATCCGTAACGGTGGCATTAAGGTGTTGGAGCTTAACATGGCTTAACCCTTGAATTTCACAGTGAAAAGGTCCCGTGGCAATTTCTCGGCTCGCCGGGATATCGCCTTGTCGCCCATAATGAACTGTGAAGGGGTTTTGAGGGACGAAATTTGTTTTTTTTTATTCGCTCTTTTTGTAAGCGGTGTTAGTGGCTTTTGTGGCTGTCTCATCTACACTCATGTGTGGGCTCACAGCTCTCATTATTCCAAAGTCAATACGATATGAGAGTTGTGTTGGACATTATAACGGCATGATGCTCTGATGTTATTCTTTATTCTCCACGCTGGTCTCCCGGAATTCGGGGATTCATTATGATTTCGATGAAGGTTGGATCCAGATCAGGATGAGGATTAAATAGAAAGGATGCCTGACATAACACTTACAGCAAGTTTTTAAATTAATTAAAATGTGCATTTTCAAGAATTGGAGTTGCCCTCCTATTGTCCCCGTAAAAATGGCAAATGTATCTTTGCCAATATTGTATGGTTCCATGCCGTAAGAACCTGTTTTCTTTCATTTATAATGTCAAAAAACCGTGATAGTGTTAGTTAGAGTTTATATTACAAATTTCTGAGAACTTTCATGTTGCCTTGAACCATAGAGAAAGCCGTTTTAAACCAGAGAAAAAAGTTAAATCCATCGAAAAGTCTACATTATGCAATTTGGTATAATTGGAATGAGTTACTAACAGCGAAAGTAACCATGTTGTTATATACAAAAGTAGATACTTACAGGATATATAGGATACATGCTTGAAGGGTTAGAATAGCCTTTAAAATCTCTCTAGTATATGCACTAAACGTCGGAAAGCTATGTTTTGGGAAGAGGTCGGCAGTGTTTGAACATAGTTTGACTCCGTAAGAACGGATGAAATGTACATATTATATGCAAAATAGCATTCATGAAATGTTTAGTTAGCCTTTAGCTTAGTTAGCTTTAGCTTTTTAGCTTAGTTAGCTTAGTTAGCTTAGTTCTAGCTTAGTTAGCTTAGTTAGCTTTAGTTTTTAGCTGTAACGTTAGCTTTTAATCGAAATTACAGGGTGAAAAAAGTCACGCAGCCCAGTGCGTCAAAAAATTAAAAACAATTAGAAATAAAATTATTTTTATTATAAATAGGATAGAAAACGAATTTACCGGGTGAAATTTGTAGCACCCGACGTTTCGGTGACGTTGCAGCCGCCGTTGTCCAGGGTAGACTGAAAGAGCTGTAAATCCGTTGTTTTGCGGGTATACCGCATACCGCTGTCGCCACTGGATTTTTAAGGTACATAAATATGGCGTAATATGCGGATTTACGATTGCCACCAATCTATTAATTTCCGTTTCATCATTAGGACTGGTAAAATGCCCTGTCACTCTCTCGAGCGACAGGGCATTGCGGGATGAGGGTGCTAGGAATGTGGGCAGAGGGGTACGTCTCGACGAACGCCTTTAGTTAGCGTTACGAGCAGGTAAAGGCTGGGGAATTTTTCAAATGTTTGCATATCCGCGTGGGCCGAGTAGCGGACATATGGCGGCCATATCCGTGCCCTTACGACTCGTGGCGTATTTGCTTCGAATTCAATTTTATTCTAAGAGAAGTTACTGTCTGTGGTAAGCTTTTTCTTCTAATAGGTAGGCTTTCTCGCCGCCGTTTCGCAGGTGAAAACGATCGGATTTCTGTAATTTTTCCGGTCGACTGAGTCTGTTGTTCTTATCAGTGTCGACCAGGCGAGGGCGTTAAGACGCCCCCGGGGCGCCGCCTCGCGACGCCCCGCCGCCGCGCCGCGCCCCGCGCGTCAAACCGCCGTTATCAGTGGCTCGAGCCGAAACGTTTGCCGCCCAAGATTTACGTTCCGCGACACAATTTTCCGTTTTTCGCAGAGGAATTATGTAGCGACCAACGACAAAACCGCTCACTCGTGACAACTGCGATGCAGGGGAAAGTGGGGTAGTAGCGGCCGGCTGCGGGGTATGTGCGGCTGAACAATACCTACAAAGCCAATAACTTGTAATACTGATGGGCATGCCCCACGCTATCTACCGCTCTCTTCTATCTACTCCGTCATCACACGTCAACATATAGATGCTACTTCTTTTTTTGGAAGTGCCTCTCCATTACTGGAGGTTGGCCGTTAGCTCTGAATACTTTTGTCGGTCTTGCCCCATCCGGTAGAGCTGTTCCGTACTGGTGATCCCGGTCCACTCTCTGACATTGCACAGCCACGACTTTTTCCTCCTTCCGCGACGCCGTTTACCCTTAATTTTGCCCATCAATATCAGTTGGAGCAGCTGATATATGTCATGCCGCAGCACGTGCCCCAGATATTCAATCTTGAGCGTTTCGACGGTGTGCAACAATTTTCGGGTCGTACCAGCACGCTGAAGCACCCTTTCATTACTAAATTTATGGGTCCAGCTTATGTTATACGGACGGTAGCACCACATCTCAAAAGCTTCTAGCCGCTGTCTGGTGTCTTATTTAATGATCCACGCTTCGCTGCCGTATATAACCATTGGCCAGATGTAACAATGCAGGATCCGAGTTCTGAGTCTTAGATTGATTTGCCGGCAACACAAGACTTTTCTCATTTTATTGAATGATGCACGGGCGATTTCTATCCGACTCTTAATTTCTTGATCGGAGTCCCATATCTCATTCACCCATGCACCGAGATGTTTGTAAAGCTGGACGCGCTCAAGAACTTTACCTGCTACCGATATAGTAGGTTGTAAATTAGGATCCCTGGTAATAACCATGACTGTGGTCTTTGAAATATTTATTGACAAGCCAGCCCTTTCACTGCAATCATTAACTTTGTCAGCCAACCTTTGTAGGTCTTCCTGAGTAGATGCAATTATCCAGTTCTTATGATTTGTGTCATCGGCGTAGCGAAAATTGATGAGAATTATTGAGCGCAAAAAAGTAGATGCTCCGCTCGCCGATAAATACCATTCCACGCAGGCATCCGACAGATTGTTTACGAGACGCCAGCAGCGCCTGCTTGCGTAGACATATAATTAATATTAGCTACAACGCACTGCATTTTACATTAAGTCAGAGTCAACTTAACATGTGTTTTACATCATTTGGACAACACTAATATCATTACCTTGCTCCATGACTATTGATTATTTTAGGAAAACACTTCGATATTTCAGGATTGACACGGTAGTTTTAAAAAAGTGTCATTCAGTGCTTAAAGGAGAACGGAAAATGAAAGTATCCTCTTGACATTTCAAAAATAGCAACACATTTACACACACACCCTCACATATCTAACAATATAAATTGACCATATGTAAACAGGAGTGAATTCAGCTTTTTATTTTTATAACATAATATGTTGCACTTAAATTTCTTTTATATATTTTTTCTACTACTTTTATTATTTAACGATTATTCAGATTTTTTAAATAATATTTTGTATTTCTTAATATTCAAAAAAAAAATAACTAACAATTTCTTAAAATCTTTTCATACAACTAAACTTCAAAATTTAAAATAATATAGTGTAAATTTGGCATTCTCCTTGTCACAGGCACTGACTTGTTAGGAGAGACGCAAAATCATTCTGTAAAAATAATCTCTAAATATTTATTTGTACATTAATAATAAAAGAAATAATACTCCTAAATCAAAAAACCGCCACTCCGGTATAGACCACTCTTAATTTTGTTACCACTCTTAAGTTATTGAGTCGTTTTTGAATGTTTAGTTTGACGAGTAGGATTATGATAAAATTATAATAATCGATGTATTCATATTAAAATATATGTCAATTTATAGAACTCCCTAAATACATACAGATTTTTTAATTATCTCCAAAATCGTCTCCAATTTAGTATAGGTAGGTTTTCTGTATTACAGAAACTATAGCAGATTTAAATTGACAAAAAAATGCACCTTCTTCTGGGGTGCCGTAGGGTTATCTTCTAGACCCTTTGTTTTTTTTAATGTTTTAATCAATATTTTGGGGATTGCTTTTCTCGTGGTCTTTACATACATATATTGCGCGAGTAATCTAAAAATGGCGATGACAATTGCTTTATTGAAAGAGATCCCTATGATTTCTTCGCTCACTTTACTCGGCATGTGCTTATTATTCGTTCAATTGAGTCAAGGCCTGTGTGACCCATTTATATATGTTATTCTGCGTCTGCTGTTCTTCGCTTCGGTTTTCCAGATTTTCATTCAAATTTAATTATGAATGCAATTTTAATTATGACTACTGACACATTTTATTTGACTGCTTGGTCGTTCCACTATTCGATTATCGATTAACTGCAGGTTTCCTCACAAGGTATTTTCAGTGTATTTCAAACATATATTTATTTAATTATTTTCATCAATAAAGATATAAATAATGAAGAAGATATAAATAAGGAATATATAGAGAAATAAAGATATAAATGAAGAAAGATATATAAATAAAGATATATAATAACGAAGATATATAAATAAAGAAGATATAAATGTATCTATAATCTAAATAGGTGTGGCAGATGCAAACTGGTAATCTCGATGAGAGTCGCACTTAGGAATAAAAACTGATTTTCTTTGCGCCCCATTTCGTTTGTGGTTGGATTAGTTAATGGATATCCAGTCACTTTTATTTCTTATTCAAATTATATTTTTGTTTCATATTTCCATTTTTCACACTTATTTTTATTATCGTGCTCAATTTATTGTTCATATTAAAATTGCTCAGGCGAGCGTTATTTATAAACTTTTCAAAGGATCGTAATTTAGTTTTATATACTTAGGTTTTGCAAATACTCTATCAAGGTATTTTAATTTATTTTTCTGAAATCTTTACAGATTCAACAACTACAATAACAACTAAAGGTTTAATAATAATGAATTAAAAATATTAAAAAACTATTCAATTTTGCAAAAACAACTTTTGAAAAGTCGGTGAAAAGCGAGAGTTTTACAGCAGAGGAATAAAGCAATCAGGGGTCAATATTTCTAGATAATTATTAAATATATATTTTTCATACAGGATGGCGGTGTCGACTACAACGGGCGAATCCGTCACCCCAGGCTGGTATAACGATATAGATCGTTCGTTCAGCCGTGGGATGAGCGTAGAAGACTTGGGGACAAGACAATCTACTGTCTAGTTCACCAGCAACCCGTTAGAGACCAACGCCTTACGGCGAGGCACCGGGAAAGGTGCCCAGCGGGCAGCCTCACCCCCTAACTACCAGTTTTGGCAGGATATCTCCGTCTGGAATTAACCTTCAGGATACATCCATCCTCCCGACTGGTTACGGGTCCGAAGTCGCTTACGCAACCTCTACCTGTTGTATTACAGCGGTAATTCAATTTGAATTTATTGCGGACCTGGGCGTTATTTGCCCGTAGTACCACACAGGATCGTGTGGCCCAAGGTCATTTCAAGAGTGGCATGACATCAGGTGAAACATCGACCCCCTCTGCTTAGGAAACAGTGTATTTCCGTTGTCTCCAGACCCTTCAGCAATTAGTCAAAATGCACAACCGATTGGCTTCGCCGACCGGTGCGCAAACCGTCCAGTGGCGCTGGGATGCAATCCCGCCGGAAGAAACCGGTCTACCAGCTCTGAGGTCTGAGACACGGGAGTCTTACCCGGGGTAGCCTTCCACTCGAGGAGGCTTCTGAATAGGAGCTGAATCTTGAGCCGATCCGAGAACAAAATAGATCTTGTGGCCCAATCTGCACGAAACCGTTTACCACCTTATATATTTTTTTCATACAACTATGCGGGCGACTACAGCGGGCGAGCCCGTCACCTCAGGAAGTTTTAACGATTAGTCGTTCTATCCCCCTGGAGTGAGCGCAGAAGCCTTAGGACAACGACAGTCCACCGTCTAGCTCCGCCACAAACCCGTAAGAGGCCAACGCCTTAACCGCGAGATAGCCAGGAGTGTTACCCAGCGGGCTTATATTCACGCCCTTACTTCCAATTGCTACCAGATTACTCCAGTCTCTCGATTGGTTACGAGTTCGAGGTCGCTTGCGCGGTTCTCTCCCTTACGAATCGGTGAAACGGTGTACACCGAATCTATCGCGGACCGTTTCAAAAGCAGTCGCCGTAAGGTCCGCAACCACCCCCGCTCCAGAGTGCGCAAGTCAGAGTGCGCAATCGATTGGCTTATGCCGTACGGTGCCTCCTGCCTTCCAGGAGCGTTAGAAGGTTGATTCCCAGGGAAAACTGACTATAGGGCCAGAGTCCTACCCAGGCTCGCACTTCATGCGTGGAGGCCGTCGGATAGGTGTTGACCCGTGAGTGTGACCAACCCTGAACAGAATGGGTCTTCGTGGCCAACTCAGCAAGGGCCCATTAATTCCCCATTTTTCATACAAAGTATTAGGCCTTAAATTTCCTTTTTAGAACAGCAACTTCATAGGTAAGGACGCAATACTTCATAGCTATGATAAAACTGCTATGCCATATTGCTTTTGCCCTTTCCACGTTACTGGCACCATTCTCTATACAACTCGAATTTCATTTATTTGCACACCGGATAATGACAGCGGGAATTATGTATTATTTTTTTCTATCCATTGAGGAGTCCTCATCCTCAGTCGTTGCCCTTGGAGGGTAAAAAAGCGGGAGAAATTACCGACGTGCCACAAAAGGGCCGAACCGAATTACGGACGCCGCGTGAGATCGTCGACAAAAAGCCCCGTTAACCCTTCGAGACGAGAGAGAGAGAGAAAAAAAACGTTTTAAAAAGTCCTAACCCCAAAGGGATGCGGTGCGCGGACGACCGGTCATGGGGAGGAAAGCGGAAAATTCCTGTCGTTATGCGACGCAACACTATTAAAATTTGAATTTCGAATGCGCGTCATCGCATTCAATTTAAAAATCCAATTGCAAACGCAGGTCACCGTGAGCCTTCGAATTCGAATTAAGAACGAGCAACGCAACGCAAGTGTCGGCGCTTTCAAAGGCCTTACTAATGCCTTACTGTCGCTTGTATAGGAGATATCCCAACCAAAATTTCACAATGTGATTTCGGCCCAGCAAGGCCGAAATCACATTGCGAAATCCCATCTGTGTATCGATTCCGAGTATCAAGTCCAAAACTTCGAGACTAGTGCGCCCTTTTTAGCGTGTGACGGATTTTAACCACAATCTTTTCAAGTCTTTACAAGACCAAATGATGCCTGCATGCCAAATTTCAGCACAGTCGGATGAAGCGTTTGGACGGTATCGTGGAGGAATACACACACATACATACCGATCCACAGAAGATCCACAGACACCTAGACACTTCAGTCTAAAAATTGTCTTAACCATCTCAGGGGGGGGCAAAATGTATTTATCCGTCTTCCTGAGGTGTCGGACGATCTCCAATTGTGTAATTTCGCAATTTTCGGCATCAAATTTCAATCTTCAAATTTTTCAGTGCAAGCGGTTTTGGAAGCCTACTGAAATAATTGTGTGTGTTTTATTTGTAGAAACCCACCGCTTGGCAAAATGGGTCGTAATTATTTTTAGTTAACTTAGCCCCTGACACACGACCCTTAGAGCACATCTATTCAACCTTGGCTTGACCGAGAGCAAGGACTGCCGAATATGTGACGAAGAACCTGAAGACAACATACACATCGTTGGTCAATGCCCATGCCTCGCCGCAAAAAGACACAGTTTACTGGGACGAGCCTTTCTCGAACCCAGCGATCTGCCCAACTTGAAGGGTAGTGATCTGCATGAACTGGTAAGCAGTACCAGTCTACTAGCAGACCACTGACCCAATCACAAAGTGGGTAGTTACAAAATATCTTATAGCTTCAGGTGACAAGGGCTGGAAACAAGCCCCTCACTCCGTTTACTACTACTAGCCCCGGATATATATTTTTGTAGTATTTTTTTACTAAATTTAGTTCCCGCTCATTGCAATTTCTATGGTTTTGATTATTTTTCTATATACAATACAATACAATCAACTACTCCAGTAGATAGGCATTCCTACACTTGGATGCGTCACAAAATTAAATGCTAAAAATTTAATTAATAAAAACATAACTATCGTGATAGTTGTCATGGCTGTAATATTATATTCAATATTACCTACGTACAAATAATCAAAATATACTAATGTGATTTAAGACTCAGGGAGAATAATATATTAAAATAGAAATGCAAATTCTATGTAGAACAATCAAAAAATATATATTTTATTGTCAATCCAGCAATATGCCTTCGTATGTTTTTTTAAAATGAATAGATGTATAATAAATTAAATGAAAATTAGAATGTCAGCTATCATAATACCATTATGTTTTAAAACTTTACGCATTTCATTAATCATCAACATGGAAAATAAACTCAGAATTTTCAAACTCCCTTATACCATAAATTGGGTTTCTTACCAAATTATGTATAATTATCTTTTTGAATTGGTCCTCTCCAAGGCTTTTCATTTGCTCTGGAATCTTATTATAGAAGGACAAATTTTGGCGAATAAAACTGTATCGCACTTTGCTAAGTCGCTGTCGGTTTATGTGGAGATTGGATTTATTCCTCGTATCGTGATGATGAAAATCACTATTCACCGGAGCTTCTGTTAGGTGTCTACGAGCGTACATAATATTTTGGTAGATGTAAGAAGAAAATAGAGTCATTATTCCTGATTTTACAAATAGCGGCTTACAAGAACTTCTTGGTGAGATTCTATATAAACTGCGTACCGCTCTTTTCTGGAGGAGAAAAATTCTTTTTGAGTTTGGTGCCATTCCCCAAAACCAGTAGGCCATACGTTATTAGGGAGTGGATCCCATTGCATGGCCAATCTAACCAAAAATTGTGATTTTATTTACGAAGTTTGTTATACAAGTTACCTAATTACGTACCTCTAACAAGCATTTCATAAAATTGCGATTTGAGAAAGCGGATATTCATATTATGAGGGAAAGTGGTACATTTTCAAAAGATTAGGGGACCTTAGGTATGACTTCCCACTTTTATTCAATATTGCAGTTTCTCATGGCAAAATCGACGCAGTCATCCAAATCGTTCACGCTTGGCCGATTCGGCGAGATCCGCGATCGATGATAGATGTGAGAAAACAGATGCGTAACAGGAAGAGAGATCGGGTATTGTGAACGGAGGGCAGGAAGCAAACCGGTACACAACAGTATACCTTGCGCCCGTAGGGGCGCACGGGTGGGAGCGCTGAGGGGTGAAAGGGGGTGACAATGGCGCGGAAGGGTTACCGGCCGAGGCAGGTGTCGGATGAGGGTTTAATTGAAGCGTACGATTATTCCATTCTTCGGGAATAATCCTTTCAACCCTAGCTTGGTGCGGTGGTCGGGAGATGCTTATTGCATCTGGAAGACGATTTAGGGTAAACTCAAAAAATATTTATTAATATTTTCACTATGAGCGCCTCGTCACACTTCAATTGGAGGTAATCAAATTATACGAAGATGTTTATTTGCAAATTTACAAGACTGCATTTGTAGAATAACTGCAAAATTTCAGGGTAAACATGTAAAGGAAAAGTATGCAAATTGCAGAAAAACTGGCGATTGACCTGGCTACTATGTTTGGCTCCACATATCGTCGGTCTATATGTGATACCTCGTACGCGTCAACAATTCAAATTTGCGTTTTTAATTGTTATTGGTATAAAATCACAGATCGTTCTATCCATGTCCCGAGGGCTTAAATTTCTTAGTTTTATTGTATTTCACATTAAAGTTGCATCTCGTAGACATGAGTTAATAATTGTATCCGGTGATACCTCTTACGTGCCTAACCACGTAAGAAGTATCACTAGTTTGCGAGGAATCACTACCAATAGTGATTCATCGCAAAAAACTTATCCCTTTGACAGTTTTAATCGTTAGTAAAACTAGAGTTGTCAACTACATCGGGCGAGCCCGTCGTTCTATCTCCCTGGAGTGAGCGCAGAAGACTTGGACAAAACAGTCCACCGTCAAGCTCCGCCACAAACCCGTAAGAGGCCAACGCCTTAACCGCGAGATAGCCAGGAGTGTTACCCAGCGGGCTTACACTCGCCTTACTTCCAATTGCGACCAGATTCATCCAGTCTCTCGATTGGTTACGAGTTCGAGGTCGCTTGCGCGGTCCTCTCCCTTACGAAGCGGTGAAACGGTGTATACCGAATCTATCGCGGACCACGGCATCCTTTGCCCGGCTGTTCACCCAGGATCGGGTAGCCGATGGTCGTTTCAAGAGCAGTCGCCGTAAGTTCCGCAACCACCCCCGCTCTATAGGAAACAGTACTGCTTCCAGACTCCCCCGACTGTTAGTCAGAGTTGGAAGTAAGGGCGCGAGTATCTCGAGCCCGCCGGGTTTATTCCTGGCTAACTCGCGGTAAGGCGTTGGACTCTTACGGGTTGTGGCGTAGCTAGACGTTGGATTGTTATGTCCTAAGTTTTCTACGCTCACCGCAGGTCGATAGAACGACGAATCGTTAAAACGTCATGTGGTGACGGGCTCGCCCATTGTAGTTGACATCTCAATATGTTAGTCAGAGTGCGCAATCGACTGGCTTATGCCGCACGGTGCGCATTGCAGACCGTCCAGGAGCGCCAGAAGGTTGATTCCTAGGGGAAACTAACTTTAAGGCAAGAGTCCTACCCAGACTCGCACTTCATGCGTGGAGGCCGTCGGATGGGTGTTGTGACCACCCCTGAACAGAATGGGTCTTCTTGGCCAACCCAGCAAGGGCCCCTTAGCTCCCCGTTAGTACAGTAAAATATATTTGTTTTTAATTTCGTTTTAACTACATAAGTAAAATAAAAATATCGTGACCGTAGTTATTCAGTTTTTTCCATGTCCTGAAATGTTGGCATGTACAAGGTCTCACACACAGAAAGACGATGTGTGAATTATCTTTTTATAAAATGATTTTTTGAAAAATAAATTTCGTTGAAGGTTAACGCACTCTCACCTTGAAAACACACTTTGCAAAAGTTGTACCCGTACATAAAAACTGGATCAAGACCGAATTTTTTATTTCTCACATTAATTTGTATGAATGAAACTGTTTACATATAGGTATCTTTTACGATTTTTAAGATTTTCCATAATAATTCAGAACCACAATATACTTTTCTTTTGAGCAACAACCATTACCTGCGGTCCATTTAAAGTTTGTCATTTTTCTCTGGACTATATATAGTCCATTAGTAAATTTACATATAATTTCGGTAATACCCGGATCAAAGTTTCATTGAATAATCTCCTATATCTTACGACAGATACGCAAAGACATATCGATAACAACAACAATAATTTTAAAAATTAAATAACACGACCACCGGTACAAAAGTGAACTTTCGTATTTATAATAATAACAATAAAAATACTTCGCTTAGAAAACGGTTGCTAAGCAACCAATAATAGTTGCTAAGCAACCATAAATAGTTGGTTACGCATTGACGCGTTTTACCTTAGGTACCTAAAGACGATTGCGCATTCTGTGATAATCATGATGTTTTAATCTACTCAATCAGACCTTTCATTCGATAATGAACATGATTTATTTATCTTTATTGATACTTAGACAATTATTATTTGACATTTGTAATGTCCTGTCCACCCTAGAACGGGCTAGTCCCAGTTGGGTGGCAAAATCAAATAAGCAAAAGGTTAAGGTTTTGCCATTCGGTTCCTGTTATTTATGTAAGCAAATCAATGTTTTATAGTAATTAATTCTTAAATAAATAAATGACATAACGATACCACACACTTCTAAATCGTTTTAAGCGTTTATGGTGGAATAAAGAAAAGGAAAATATACATACAAGAAACCTGAACACCGTGCACTCCTTTTTGTTGGGCAGTTTTCAAATATCTAAGGGGCTCTCTAGACGATCAAGCATGCTTGTCAAGCATCGCGTCGCGGGCGTGGAAGGAATCGTAAACCTCAGAAATTATGCAAATATTTTTTAAATGTTTACCAAAATGCATAGTTTTGTAGTTTATACCAGGGAGTCATGTTAATTAGACGTAATTGATTGATAAATGACGTGACTTCCTGGTATAAAACTACATAATTAGGCAGTTTTGGTAAATATAAAAAAAAATGTATATTTCCTGCGGTTTACGATCCCCTCCCAGCACGCGACGCGATGCTTGACAAGCATGCTTGATCGTCTAGAGAGCCCCTAAAGGACTTTCGTGTTTGCGTAAGGCGTACTTTAGGGAGGACAACATCATCACGTCTGCGTGTATTGTACTGTCTATACCTTAATGGTTAATCAGCGATTTGAGAACCATATTGAGATTCTTCTCCAGCTTCATATGCTTCATTTTCAGCTTGCAACTTTCTTCGTTGTGATGAATCACTTAATGCTCGACCGCTCCGTATTATACCAACACCCTCCGCCTTTAACAAGTCCGCTCACTTAATCGCTCACAACTTTTGAACGAATTGGAATTTATTTTAAAATTTTAGGTCTATATTTTTGAACAGTTTTACAAACGATTTATTTGTAAACCGAAAAACAATTTCTTGAAGCCTCTACACCTACTTCTCCTCTTAAATAATCGAGTGTCAAATTTAGGCAGGTTCGCAGTGGCGATGAGTAGACATTCACACGATTACGAACAGCTAAAAAAGCTGCACCGTTGCAACGGTTCTAATGCCGTTCCTTTTTCTAACCCTTTCGATTCGTTTTCTTTGCAAGTTTTTTTGGTCGCGCTTTTTGCCGATGCTACTTGATTTTTTCCCACAGGTTGCGAAGCCGCTGCGCGCGGACAAAGAGCGACGAGAGGCCGCGGTATCTAATTTCTCGGGGGACGGAAATCGGCGAGGCGAGGGCACAATGACGGCTGGACCCAGCAGATGAGACCTTCTTAACCGAGGAGGCCCCAGACTTGATTAGGTCGAGGGTGCAAGGTGTATGGGTTGGTAGAATACGCCCGACGAACCGGTGTTTGACCTTACTGTTATTCAACGTACCACGCACGGTTAGGTAACACTCGTGCAGCTTTCAATAATTGCGGTTTTTGACAGATCTTTTGTAAGCTGTATAAAGCGAACCATAAAAAATCGTAATAGTTAAAGATTAGAATAATGAAGAAAATTATAGAGGTGTGAATAATGAAGAAACATATAAAAGAAAACATCCTGGGACGGCGGACAAGATCCGCAGCATGGACACATATCAAGAACTGCAAACAGTGCTGATGAAGCCCGCGGTTAAACCGCCGAGTCTGGTTAATCGTCCTTCGTCACTGCTTCTGCACGCCTCGCAGCAAACAGTGGCTAAGCAAACCTTGCAAAAGTTTACGTCCAGAAACAATGAATAGGGTCCATATTTCAATTAATGAAATATTATTAATAAAAATAAACACTTTATTAGCTTAATAATATCCACAACGCGCGGATCAACTTACCTATACAAATAGGTTTGTCGACATAAAATACAAACTACTTTATTTAAAACTAAGAATGCCCGATGATAGGAAATTGGCAGAGGAAGGAAAGAGAAAGGGAAGAACTTTTTACTTCTTGAAAAAGTAGTACTTCTTGAGGTGAGTTTTGAACGATTCTAAAGAAGGCGAGTTTCATATATTTGCTGGGAGATTATTCCAGAGTCTCGCACTATGGACACTGAAGGAGTAGAAGTAGAAATCAGTATTTTGACAAGGAATTTTGAGTCGATTGTCAGGCTGAGCGAAGTACGAGACCCTAGAAACGTAATGGAAACGGAAACGGAAACGTTCGAAAAGGTCGTGGATTGGATTGGATGGCGTTGATTGGGAGAGCTTACGATAAATGACATTTCTCTTAAATATTTATTTTACATGTAAATACAAAACTATTCTACATTTATTCTATCATTCTATCTATCTACATTCATATCATTCGACAAATCTATTACCAAATACAATTTTTTCATGCGAAATTATTATTCCTAAATTTCAGAGAAAAATATAACGATGTTTCACGGAAATACTCATATTTTAACAAGGATTACGTATCTACATATGAATTAACATGACGCATAGCGGTGTTGGCGTGAAGGTAGTTACCGTGTCGCAATGTTAAAGTTTAATATTATTTCAATACGTCGCGAACCTGGGATCTCGCTTCTAACATGACAGCATGTAGTAGTATACGTACGGTTATAGTCGGACACGTCAATCATGTTAGAAGCTTTTATCATTTCTTTATTAACCGTAAAGATAATGTTGATACATATAATCGAGTAATTGAGTTTTAACAAAATCCCTTGCAATTCAATAAAATTGTATATTGTATGTATATCGTTATTTTGTATAAACGTAATAATAACATGGTAATGTAAGAATCAATGCAATATTTTTCTCAGCGTGTGGGTAAGGACCTAAGTTTACAATAGCAAGGTGTGATGGAGTTAGGAATAAAACCGAATATCAAGAAATGTCATTATTGACAGTTGCTTTATTGGCAGGGAGAATAGAAACCGGACCCTATGAATGCGGCACGCTCCAAATGAATATCTGAGGCCAAAGTCGTCCAAATGGCGGGACCTTTGGCAATATTCAAAGCAGGGTGGGCGACGACCCCTCGCCCCGGACGCAGCAAAGGGTCCGCGCAGCCAAGACGTCGCCAATAAAAGGCCGACCCTAGGACAGTCTGAGTGGCCGAGATAAGGCACAGACACACTTACTTATGAAAAAAACATGATACATGTCGGCCGGCCTTAGCGGACCCTCTTCCGGAGGGGCGAGGGGGGTCGAGAGGGGGCCGGGGGGGGGGGGGGGGGATGCTACCAAGCAACACCCTCGTGGTGACGGTGTAAGGGTGTTCCAAATCCGTCACATATTAAAATTAGCCGTTAGGGAGAAATTATTGAGAATAGTAAAAGTCTAATTTTATGCAGGTCAAAAATAACTGTATAATATATGTATAATTTGAACCTCCGCCAGATCCGTTTAAAAAAACATTTTTGTTCTATGATATTGTCTCACTTGAGTTCTATATTCCCAAAACTTTATTTAGTTTCAAACTACACCAGATTTCAAGATGAGATTTAAAGAAAGCAGCATTACATTTCAAACTCTGTTACATGCATTACTAACGGTTTTCAGCCGTCACATATGCACCGACTAATCAGAGCAAAGAAATCATCGAAAAACCGTCATGGCGATTAATGGCAAACTATTAGCTCTCCTGTGTTTTTGGTGACGACACAGTCTAAAGTTAGTAACAAAAGCAGTCAAATCCTAGACTTCATTAACAAAACCCGTCAGATACAAATTTGGATATAAATAAATAATTTTTTAAAACAAGCTTTTACGAAAATGTTCTGTCTCGAGCTAACCCTGGGTGCAGCAGCTATGCCATCGTGGAACTTAGAACGGGGTATCATAATTGAATGCTATACAGAATTTCGTGTGTGTGCTGTCGACTGTTGAGGAGTCCCCTCGATGGAAGCCAACCCTGGGTGCAGCAGCCATGTCGCGGTGGAACTTAGAACAGGCTATCATAATTGATTGAGTTTACACAATTTTGTGTATGTACTGTTAACCGCTGAGGAGTCCCATCGTCAGGAGCCAATCCTGGGCGCAGCAGCCATGTCATTGTGAAATTTAGAACTGGCTATCATAATTGAATGTGTATACTAGATTTTGTGTCTGTGCTGTCGACCGTGGAAGAGTCACCTCATCGGGAGCCAATCTGGATGTAGAATCAGATGATGCTTACCATAAAATTTGCATTATCCTCGGATCTGAACTAACTTTTGAGACTTTTACTTCATAGGATAAGAGGAAGTCGTTCTAATTCAGCTTGTAAGATTTGACCTAAACAAAAAGAAAGACTTTGCAAGGTATGTAAGTAACAGCGAGTATGTATGATTCAACAAGTAAGTATGATTCAAAGCGAAACAATCATATGAAAAACAAAAAAAAAGGTAATAATGATTAAAAATGCAAACATGCTGTAAAACTAAATGTAAGGACTAATTATTTGGTCGCGGTCAAATGTTAGTAGTCCTTTATTTTTCCCTCCAAATAATTTCTTCCTATTTAAATGCTCCCGCGCCCACGCTTCTTATTGGAACAATTCAATAAATACAAGACATGATATATGAGTAGAAGACGGGTGAAAGTGATTAATAATAGAATAGAGTAGAATATAATAGAATAACTTATTAAGACCTTAAAAAATACCCTTAGTAATACTGAATTAATAAATAGCAAATTTCTGCATTTACCATTTTAGTTCGTTTGTGTTAGTGATATGCATCCTCTTGCAACAAAGTACTACGGTTCGAAATGTACCCATGTATCACCCTGTATATGGTCTTATCGAATGCTCGGCATGTTTTGTTGCTGTCAATTTGGTTAAAAGCAGACGTCGTAAAATTTTGACGCACTAAACTTGCGAGCTGTGGGCACTTCTCATATTATTAAAGGAGTAACCAATACATGTAGGTATTACGTAAGCTAAAGTTGACCCTCGGATATAATGTCAAAGTTAATAAAATGATCAATTGATTATGATTAACGAGGACACGAGAAAATTAGGATAGCCAGGATTGCAAAAAATCGTGGATATAACTGCGCGTGTAAAAACAGTGGACATAACTGCCCGCTAGAATTTATTTTCCCAGAAAATATACAGCGCATTATACTTGATATTTATTATTTTTTTTTAATACATTTATTCATAGAAAAAGATACATTTTTTTAAATATTACAATCTTGCCAAACTGGTATACAGTTTGTTGGCGAGACAAACTCTTATTTTTCTAGTCTTACACTTCTAATTTTGTGATACAAAAATACATTATTAAAATATAAAAAAACAATGCACAGCATATATACACATATTAAGCGAATCTAAGGCCAATTGTAAGTTTCACACTTAAACAAGACATATTGTTACAGCGCAAAAAAAAAGTTTTTACATAATAGCGTAAATTTCGAGGAAGGGGATAAGAAAGTCACATGGATTTAATATATATATTTAACTCATTACGTGAAATTAATTGCCTAAATATACATTAAATTGGTAATATCAAAATGTAAATATTATAGGAAATTTAAATAGGTATAATGTGCACAATAATATATTTATAACGTAATATATAATACATAATATTATTTACAAAATCTATCAGCATTTGACGAATGAATATTAATCAAGCGAAAATTGTGAATCGTGTTTTTAATATCTTTGAAGGAAGTATTTGATTTGTTTAATTATTTCAGCAAAGATTGGAAAAATAAAATTATTAATGTTATTAGGCATCCTCCAGTTTCTTCTATTATAAACAAAATTAAATGTGGAAAAATTATCAGCTAAACATATTACCTTATAAACACAAGGTTTAGACTACAAACATCTAGATTTATTTCAGCGTTCCTCTGTTCCAACAAAAAGAAACATTTCTTGAAACACGCGCGCTCCGAGCCCGGCTCACCACCACCGTTATAACCTACGCAGTGGCGGCACGATATGCGGCCTACCCGCAAACCAACGGATTAACAGGTCTTTCAGTCTACCCTGGACAACGGCGGCTGCAACGTCACCGAAACGTCGGGTGCTACAAATTTCACGCTGTAAATTCGTTTCTATCCTATTTATAATGGATTATTGTTTATGAAATTTTAATTTTACATTGTAGCGATTTTACTGTAGATTATTGTGAATTACGTAACAAATTAAATTACATTAAAAGAAATTGATTTACGTTGGATTGGAACTTGAAATGATGGATTTATTGTATTTGCTTTTTGTAAACGATGATTCATATGACCACTGTGTAACGGCTCTCATAAAAGTATCCATGAAAATATGATATTACTAGGTAATACTTTACCTATATCCCGATATTGTACTGTCATGCTCGGCCTTTGTGCGTGAGCGAAGGAAGAGGGAGACGAGAGCTAGGCAAGGGTTGTTGCATAATGCCGGCTCGGCAGACAGACAGACGGCCACAAAAGCTGCCCACACAAAACGCCCCCTCCATCTGCGGCCCGGCAAAAACGCAGATCATTCTTATGGTTACCATGGTAATGATGCGACCAGCCACTCTGCAATACTCGGTATATTGTGGCAATGTCGCTAGGCTTGCAACGCAGAGAAAGTCTAAAATCTCGCGTTACAGTGTTTTCACTCGCTTCTCATTTGTTTTTCACTCGCTTTTCATTAACTTTGCACTGGCGTTACAATCGCGTAACACTTGCCTTGTAGGGGAGTAGAAAATTGGCATGCTTGTTTCCCCAGTATCTGATATATTTGAGCATTTTGTAGAATATAATCAATATACCTGAATGAATGAAAGTGATCTTAAATCTCTGTTTTGATAAACTTTCTCAGAGTATCATGTACCTGCTAAAAGTATCTGTACATATGTTTGTTTATACTCTTTATTGTGAAAATGTCACAATGGGCGGGTTTATTGTCATATGACAATCTCTTACAATCAACCCTACTATGACGTGTTATATGTATGTGTGCGTGTAACATGTCTGTAAGTGTGTGTCTTGTTATTGCATTCGATCGACAGAATTGAAAATGCAATTCCGTTAATTTGATCCCAACGGAAAATGGTGACCCAGCCGGGAATCGAACCCGGGACCTCACAATGTAAGATCAGGCGACCTAACCACTATGCCACTGGGCCGGGTAAATGTTATTAATGTACAAAAATAGATTATCAAGTCAATGAGCTTTAGAGTTGTCAACCACTATGGGCAAACCCGCCATCCCACGAAGTTATAACAATATGAGGTCATTCCTTCAACCATGGGGTCAACCAAAAGACTTTGAGACAACGTGAGAGTTATCGCCTTACCGCGATGCACTGGGAAGTAAACCCAGCGGGCCGACCTCACGCCGTCACTGCCAGATTTGGACAGATTTCTCCGTCTTCCAGTCCGATCGCAGGTAAGAAGTGTCATGCGTGGGCTCTGCTTGATGTTAGCAGTAATTAATTTTGAATTTATCGCGGAACGTAACGTTCTTTGCCTGTGTTTCGCACGGGATCGGTGGACAACGTGTCGTTTCAAGAGTAGCTGACATAGGGTTAACAACCACCGCCGCTGGTTAGAAAACGTCTCCGACCATTTACAGATCCCCCGACCCCCCACCCCCCCCCCCCCCTCCCTACGGTTATTCGCCGGAATACACAGTCAATTGGCTATCGCCACGCGATTCGCAAGTCGCCCAGCAGCGGGCGGAATAATGAGTCTTTATGAATGAATACCTTAACGTTTATTGGTATTTGTAAATATAACGTATCTTCGCATAAACCTAAAACAGTCCACAAATTTCCGCGACAATGTAAATACGAGATATAGAAATGAGCTTTCTTTATCCAAGTTTCAAAAAATAGAGTAGAGTCCTTTTTTATGAGGCAGTGTATTCACTTCTAAGATTAAATTCTTAAAGATAAAGTTTAAGTCGTAAAAACTTGAGTCTTGTATTTCGAAAAGCATATTATAAAATAGATTATTACGTAACTGATAAAGATGAATGGTTTTCATCAACCTACATATTTTGCTCAACGTGTCTACAGTACTTTAAGTACTATAACATACGGACTACCACATCTTTATTGGATATTTCAATTTAAGGCGATTTCCTACGTTATAATATTGGAAGTATGAATAATTCACCTAAATAGATAAAAGTTGAATTGTGGCCTACTTGTTTTCTGCCTTTCTATTTTATTTATGCTTCATGTTTTTAATTCACGTGAACTTCATTAACGTGATCCAAAACAAGGAAGTATATATGTTATAAGTTTTAATTAATTGGCATCCTTTAAGAGGGGAATCAGTACGAGCAGGTAAGCAACTGTTGATAAAAAAAAATGAACAAATGAAATAAAACTTTTTTTTTTTAGTTTGAAGAACCTGACTGTTAAATTAAAGCTTGACAAGCGTTTGAGCACGCTGCGCCATCTAGCGGTTGGTGAAAATCGCTAATAAACAATATTATCGATTTTTTGCCTACCGCTAGATGGCGCATCGTGCTCAAAGTTTTTTTAAACTATTAAAAAAAAAGGTTATACTAAACATCTATATCAGCATTGTCAATGGAGAGATGTGATTTGGTTCATATTTCGATACTTTTCATAGTTATATAATAAGAAAAAACAAAACAAAAAAAGACTAACCCACTGGTTGATCACCCAGGGAAGGAAAGAAACCGAAAAACTAATTTGCTTTATTCCTATCTAACTTACCATTCCTAACACATTATTATTCATCTACCATATATTTACGATTGGCATGCTTATTGTTCTTTATATTATTATTATCACATACCTTTTATGATTATTTGAAATTTTATTTTTTACTAAAATTTTAGTTTACTTGATTTTATTTTTCACGGCATTCTTCAACATATTTTATTATTTAGCATTAGGCAGTACTTAACTATACGATTCTGAGCCTACCTTAGTGCGGACGTCTCGTGCGATCCAGTTAGGTTAGGTTTAATTCATTTGTAACTGATATTATGATTTTTTGTAAAATAAAGAATTTGTATTTGAATTTGAATCGATAAATCACAAAACAAGCGGTCGAATCGCTTTCCCTGCTTTCTCACGCTAGTTTTCGATGATGTCACGTAAAATTTACGACCTGTTTGTCCGTTTCTATTTATTTTGTTTACTTTTTGCAAATAAACTGAAACCCTATCGATTACTCTCCGCTGTCTCTCTTTGAGTCCGGGCGGCTCGACCCAATTTTTTCACGGCATTCGCGTCACAATACAAATATCATTAGCTTTGTCGCGAGGCGCGGAGCTTTTTGTCTGCTTTTACCCCAAAAACATACATTTTGACCCGAATGTGACATTTACCCCTTGAGCTGAACAAAGGGCCTCGAGGACGATCAAGCGGATCACTGCTTATACCATTGCAAAATGCCGCGTTAAAGGATTGTGGGAATTTCCCATTTTAACCGATTTTCGACGGTTCAGGTATAGGAATTGGCGATAAATAAGGCGCATTCATTGCACCCTCATAAATTATGAAACATTTTGTATTATACAATGATTTCGTTCACTTTAAATTAACCGTATTATCTTACAAAGGAGGTACCTAATTGTCTCTCTGATTTTCGACTTATAAGTGGTTCAGCGTGAACTCACAGTAAACTCAATAGTGATTCCTGATATTGGACCTCCACGGTATATCATACATACCTCCACGGTATATCATTTGTCAAATCAAAGTCTGAGATCGTTATTTAACGACCATAAATTCTTTTTGTATGTATGCTGAACATTAAGAAATTACAAAAACTATATTACAAAATAAATCGATAAATTTATTATGCAATACACATTTATTATGCAATATTATGCAATATTATTATGCATTTATTATGCAATATTATGCAATACACATATTTACTCTATTTAAGTACCTACTTATTTTATACGTATTACTAATAATTTTAATTTATTACTACTAATTACTATTTAATATTAATTATTACTTATTTATTGTTGTAGTTATTTATTTATTATTGTATTTATTTTTTGTAGTAATATATTAATAGTTGTAGTTATTATTTTAAGTTATATATTTTATAATCATTTGTGATGGTGTTCTCCTTAGAACAGGCACTGCTTAGTTCTGTAGTAGTACACAAATTATGTTTAAGTACTAACAGTGTATTCTTTCTGAAAAAAAAATATATCAAAAAACATCTTTACCGAGCGATTCTATGAGCTCCGTTAGAAAAAATCGTATTTTTTTTCATCATTTAAATTTGTAATTTTCTAAAACAACCACTATATTTTAATATAAAAATATCTAATGCCATGCGAATAACAACGCTATATGCCGGTGATTCTTCAAGAATGCTTCAGTAAATATTTCATTTCACACATGAAACGGAAATAAAAAGAAAGAGCAGAAAAACAAGTAAATAAAAAAACATTTTTTATGTATGTTTGTTTGAATGTTTGAGCTTAAAATTGAATACTAAACTAATATTGAACTCAGGGATTATCTATAGAAAACAATGTTTTACATCCTTGTTGTTTGAAGTAGAACAGAAGCATAATATTTCCGAATGCTCCCTAGAAAATCTTCTATGTTCATTTTTAAAATTTGAAGCGATGACCAAATTATATCAATGTCTGGTTGTTATGAATTAAAAACAAAATACTGTCTATACTAAAGACAAAGAAGGAAACAAATACGAATACAAGTGATAAATAGGAGCGAAGTGATATATCTATACGGCAAACTGGCGAACGATGCTCAAATCAACGTTAATTGCAACTCTAGTGACGATAACTTTAACAATATATTAAAAGAAATAAAAAACATGACTACCGTTACCAAAAGTGAACTACTGTATTTATTATGTTTTTTTTATGAAATATTAGTGGTTTTATATCTATCCATATAGATACATATATATTTTCAAGACGTTTTCAATCAGGCGTTCATTTGATGCTAAACAAGATATATTTTGGTAAATTTTTTGACACTTCGAGTTTGGACATTTATACAACAATTTATTTTATATTTGGATAGTTAAGGTATAACATAACGATTGTAACAATACCACATACATCTAAATCAATTTGAGTGTTTAAAGGTTATGGTGGAATAAAGAAACGGAAAACTTACCTAGATGAATCCTGAACACATAACACTATTTTTAGTTCGCAGTCGTGTAAAAAAGGCTATTTTTACTTTCGAATCGCATGATAATGGAAAAACACTAACTGAGTAACCAAACACTAACGGTAAATTTGTTTTCTATCCTATTTATAATGTCAAACAACCGCGATAGTCTTCGATTTTATATGCTTCTATTTAATTGAAATCTATTAGACAATAAATTACGCAGGGTTCGGAACAGATCCCATTGCTCTCAGCGTATATTTTAGTTTTTTATATTGACAAATCATTTGGTACGACAGGAGATCTCTATTTTCACACGCCAAAGCATGACACAACAAATCATAATCCCTCGCTTATTCCGCAAATCCGCCAAAAGCTACTATACGAATCACAATAAAAGCGAGTGTAAAAAACTTTAAAAAATGGCAAAGGGTGAAACGTCACGGGCGAAACATAAATAATCGCAGACAAAATGGGTTCGCACTCGAAGAATCAAAGCCGTTATACGATGGCGTTTAGCGTCAGGCGTCATCTCCGCGCTTTTTTGGGCGAAATATTTTTGTACGCAGCGATCGGATGGGGTGGACGGGTCCTAAGCCACAGAATAAAAGAGCAAAGTACAACTTAACCAGAATTGACACGCGGAGTATTATTTCTTTCCATACTAGTTTTACGAACCTATCACTGGGTAGTTGTCCCAAATAAAATGGCATTTCTTAAAGCCACTGGAGGTATGCGACTGCTGATAAGTATATGTTAAATTCTGTCTAGCAGTAGCATGCCTTCTGTGTGCTTTATTGAATCAAGAGTACTGAATCAAGGACAAAATCAGTAAATTTCAGTCTGAAGACTGAAGAGTCAAAGGTACCACTTTTTTACTATAAAAGGCGTAAAAAACACAACTTGGGTTGTCGACTACAGCGGGCGAGCCCGTCACCTCAGGAATTTTAACGATTAGTCGTTCTATCTCCCTGGAAGTGAGCGCAGAAGACTTGGGGACAAAACAATCCACCGTCTAGCTAGGCCACGAGCCCGTAAGAGACCAACGCCTTAACCGCGAGATAGCCAGGAATGTTACCCGGCTGGCCGACATTCACGCCCTTACTTCCGATTGTGACCAGATTACTCCGGTCTCTCGATTGGTTACGAGTTCGAGGTCGCTTGCGCGGTCCTCTCCCTTACCAAGCGGTGAAACGGTGTTTACCGAATCTATCGCGGACCACAGCGTCCTTTGCCCGGCTGTTCACCCAGGATCGGATGGCCGATGGTCGTTTCAAGAGCAGTCGCCGTAAGGTCCGCTACCACCCCCGCTCTACAGGAAACAGTACTGCTTCCAGACTCCCCCGACTATTAGTCAGAGTGTACAGTCGATTGGCTTATGCCGCACGGTGCGCATACCGTCCAGGAGCGCCAGAAGGTTGATTCCCAGGGGAAACTGACCATAAGGCCAGAGTCCTACCCAGGCTCGCACTTCATGCGTGGAGGCCGTCGGATAGGTGTTGACCCGTGAGTGTGACCAACCCTGAACAAAGCGTAAAAAACACTAAAAGGTATGTCGGGCTTGCCTCATTCACCAACCCTGGACACGCCACTGTATACAAACTATTCCAAACGTGTGGAATAATTTGTCCCTGTGAAATATTGAGCCGGCCGCCTGTAAGATAATTGTTGTTAGACATTCATCTGGGTCGTTACCGTAAAGGGCATAAAGGTTGAAAAAGAAAAATAAATAGATATTGGAACTTTCATTCAGTGGCATGTTTACTACTCCACGATTTCGGACGGATCCATTAGTGGGGGAACATTTTACCTGAAATTGATCCATGCCGCTTCTGTACGTATTCGTGTATTTATTATTCTGTGGTGTTGCTGACTTCGCCGTTTTTTAGGCGCGGCAGATTTTTTTCGTGCCACCGCCACCCTTTTCGAGATTCGGGACGGATCTGCGCTAATATTATAAAACAAATCCTACCCGATGCCATTGTGCGGATGAGAGCTGGAGCGGAAGATAGTGCGCGAGGTCACAATTTTTATTATACTAAAACCGATGAAGAAGGCAGTATTCTGCTCACTAGCCCAGTGAACGCTAAACTGCGCTGCAACTCTGCAACTGCTGCCGTAACTCTGCAACTGCTACCGTAACTCTGCAACTGCTTAACTGGCTCGTTGATAGATACGATAGACGAGGATTTGTTAAAACATATGGCATTGTGTTGGCGATTTAGATAGTGTAACATGAAGAAAACCTCTGATCCTGCCCACAACTGTGCCACAACTGTCAACCTTTATCATACACCAGGATCTACAAGAGGCAAACGATAAGGTCATTCAGGTCGCATATTTTTGGATATACATGTCTTAAAAAAACCCGGACAAGTTAAAAAAATAAAAAAAATAGTGTAACAAATTCAAATGTTTGAAGATATCCATACAATGATCAAAAAATGGAATACAGTAATCAAAGAATTAAATTTTTAATAATAAATATAACAAGTAAATATATTAAAACGAATAAAATGACGGCTGCCGTTAAAAAAGTGAACTATTGTATTTATATTTCTTTTTAACGTTTTTTATTAAATATTTTTTTAAATGTATTTATCCGTATAAGTACATAAATATTTGCGAAATGTACTCAATCAGACCTTTCATTTGACACTAAACACGATATATTTATTTTTATTTATTGACATTTGGAGATTTGGATATTTAGACAACTACTTACTTAATAGTTGGATAGTTAAGGTACCCTATGACACTCGGGATGACATAACGGTTCTAACAATTCCACATATTTCTAAATCGGTTTGAGGCTTTAGAAGTTATAGCGGAATAAAGAAACGGAAAACATACATAGATGTACATCTATGTAGATGAACCCTGAACACATTACACTCCTTTATTTGTTGGGCAGTCATGTAAAAATGAGGATGGGATAAAATGTCCCCAACGGCCAATGACGACTGAACCGGCCAATAATGCTCTTTCCATCACTGTCATTTGTTACTATGGCGGTTAGTCTCAAATCACTGTGGAAAAAAAGTTACAGCAAAAACAAAAACCTATGTTATTGTATCTAAAAAAATCGTTTATTACAGTGAAACATTGTTATTACGTCTTAGTGTCAGATGAACAAACTAACCGTAATGTATTAAAATGGATAATGCATCACATTGTTACTTTAGTGGGTCCTCTCAAAAAAAAGTTACGGCGACGCGAAATATGGCGGCGTGGCATTGCTCCGCACAGCCGGCCGGTGATGAACGACATTTTTTTAAATATTAAAACAAAGGTTTTTCCATTATCTGTAACATTTTCCCTACAATGATTTACGACTGATCACAGTAGTAACAAATAAGAACCATGAAAAGAGCTTTCCAACGACATGTCTGGTTATTATCGGTCGGTGAAGACTCGTCCCATACATTTTTGCCCATCATACCTACTTTAAATTGGTAGCTAATCGGCTACGTCAGCAGCTAAATTGTGGAGTCCCACGATTCCACATTCAAACCCATACACCGGACATTGCTTGATGACATGCTGACTCATTTTCTGCGTTCTATTCAGAATTCGCTGCAAAACACCATTGATACCTACTCCGCGCAAACTAAATTGAGTCGCGAACCAATTAGCTATGAAAGGGAAACAGTCGATAACATTCGATGTCGATAAATGTGAGGTATCCGCATACCGCAGATTTTATATGGACTTGAACATTGTAATTTGGCATTTTTATTTTTAGGTAACCTAACAAATTTATTTTGAAAATTTATTCACCTTTTTTTACTCCTGGCCATTTGACATTTTTATTATAAATATGGCTACATTTTTATTATTTATTTATTTTTTTTACTATTTTTATATTACAAAGCTACCACAGAAATTAGGTATTCAGATCACTGCGGTGAACATTGCGGTGGTTTTCGTAAAATATTCCACTTCCAACTTGATATACCCCTTGCTCTAATGTTATATCTTACAAGCAGTAAAAACCATGACAATAATATGTACCCTAAGGTCAAAAGCAGAAAATGCCTAATGTTTTTTCCTGGTATACATCGGCGTAAAATAAGACCCACTTTAAAAGCTGCTTACAAAGAGGCTTTTAAGAAAAGGACGACAAAAAATAAAAAAAAATATTGGACATTGTGAACAATCTGGACATTTGTACATTGAATGTGAATTTTATTATAGTATTTTTAAACATTTTATTTAGTTTATATTCATAAGTAATTTGTTTTCTTTTTATCATCATTTATATTATTTATAAGTAAAAAGCAAGATTATTTTATTTAGATCTTTGACTATTTTATTATAAATAAATATATGATCTGATTTAACTAAATATCTAATTTAAGGTATTCAGTTATACTTAATATATATTTTGCATTGTTATTAGTGTATTAGTAAATGATTTATTGATTATTTTAATTTTTCAATACAATATTGTTAAATTAACTGACGGAAGGACAAATGCCATTTTATAAATACAGTATTGCGAAAGCATACACAATGATTTTTTTACCTTAGAACGAGTTAGACTAGTTAGATGACATTTGTATTGAACTATGTGATGTATTCATTTTCTGGTATTGACGCAATGCTAAAAATATTTTTGTGCGTAGTACCTATCTAAGTTCTGAAATTGTATACTCACATCGTATATTTGCATTATTATTTATTATTATTTATTCCGTAGCCGGCGATTGGGGAGGGGGTCGCCCTCGCAGCCAATACGCTGCTGTCGGTGCCGCTGGATCTCGTACTCCATTCACGATTCGCTTCCATTCTTGACGATTTTTTGCCACGTCTCGAGCATCCCTAGCCGACAATCGTTGATTTTTAAGGTCGTCTTTGATGGTATTTAGCCAGGTTTTCTTCGGTGCCGATCGCTGAATTCTCCATTCTGTCGGACGGTCTCGCCAAAGAAGTTTACGTGGCAAGCGATTGTCGTTCATTCGGCAAACATGGCCGAACCATCGTAGTCGACGTTTTTGTACTTCTTCTTCGATCGTTGTTACTAGATCGCATCTTTCTCTAATGGTCTCGTTTCGAATTCGGTCGCGGAGTGAGACACCGAGAATCTGCCTCAAGCATCGCATTTGGAAGACTTCGAACTTTTTGAGGTCCGATTGTAGTAACGTCCACGTTTCCGATCCATAAAGAAGAATGGGAAGAACCAACGTTCGGTATAGTCGTACTTTGGTTTTGATGGTAATATTCATTCGCTTCCATATGCACCACTTGAGCGAGGCGAATGTTGCTGTTGCCTGACCGATCCGGCTATGGACATCGGCCGTCGAAGCCACTTTCTTTTCCGTAACCAACGATCCTAAATACTTGAATTGTGGGACCTGTTCGATTTGGGTTCCATCGAGGTAAACGCTGGCCTTCGAACCGTCCGTAGTGAGCACTTTGGTCTTATCTGCATTGATTTTCAATCCATATGATTGAGCAATTCCGGATATGTCGTATAAAATGTCCGTTGCTTCGGCATCAGTGTCGGCGAAAACGGCGCTATCATCAGCGAACATCAAATCGGTTATGAAGTTTGATTCGTCGAATCTAACTCCGCGTCGACCGTCGAATGCTCTCCGCATAATCGCGTCGATCACCACGTTAAAAAGTAGCGGCGATGCGACGTCTCCTTGTCGAACACCAGTTTGAATCGGGAATTCCTCAGACAAATCGTTACGGATTCGAACGCTGCTGGTTAAGCCATCGAACGATGATTGGAGAAGTTTAATGATTTTTGGTGGCACGTGTTCTGTCTCCAAGGCACTCCATAAGCTGTTCCAATCGATGCAATCGAAGGCGGATTTAAAGTCTATGAAGACGACGATTGTTCGTTTGTCGCACCGTATTCTTTCTTCCATTAGCTGACGAAGAGCGAATATCTGATCAATGCATCCTCGATATGGTCTAAATCCTGCTTGCTCCTCTCGGCTCGTTTGTTCTCGATGTTTTTGTAGCCTCGACTGTATGATTTTTGTAAATACTTTGCCGACTATTGAAAGAAGGCTAATACCGCGATAATTCTTGCATTCTCTGCTATCGCCTTTCTTTAAAATTGGCACAACGATGGCTTTCTTCCATGCCGACGGAATACGATCCGATTGCCAAATATGCGTTAGGAGAACATGTAGTTGTTGTAATAGAATGTCACCTCCGGCTTTGATCATCTCGGCGGTAACTTGATCTGGACCCGGCGCTTTACCATTTTTCAGCGATTTTATTGCCGTTTTCACTTCGTTTATTGTTGGTTCGTTATCGGAAAACGGATTCGCCGGCTGATTGATAATCGGCGGTTGCGGTGCTGGACCTTGAGGCGGATCGTGATTGTGCAGCTGATTAAAGAATTCCCTCCACCGCTGCAGGCGCTCGTGGGGGGAGATCACGAAAGTTCCATCCGATTTCTTGATGTTGTCGTTCGTTGATGTTGTTTTCCCGCCTAACCGTCGGATTGTTTGGTATAGCGTCCGGTATTCGTGCCTCAATGCTGCTTCTTCCAATTCGGCTGCAACGTTATTCCAATGCGCTTCTCGTTCCGATTTCATTCTTTGTCGGACTTCTTTGTTCAATAATCGGTATTTTTCGAAATTGACGTGTTTCATCCGTTTTCGTTGGTCGACGAGATCTAAACAGTCGTCCGAAATCCATTGCTGCGTCCGTCGACGGATGGGTGGGCACAGCTCCGTTGCACACTTCACAAGGGACTCCGATAATTGCATTTCTTCAAAGTCGATATCGTCTGATATTGCGAGCGTTGCGAATTTGTTGGATAGCGCGATTTGAAATTTCTGTCCAATGGCTGGGTCCTGTAGACATGCCCAGTTTCTCTTGGTTGGTGGTGGCGCTTTTTTCTTCGCTCGTTGTAGTCGCATTTGTAATTTCGCTCGAACGAGATAGTGATCCGATCCGCAATCGGGTCCACGCATCGCCCGTACGTCTTTGACTGTTGATCGAAATCTCGAATTGATTAAAATGTAGTCCAACATTGCTGAATCTTTACCGGACGGATTTCGCCACGTTAGTTGATGTTTGCGGGGATGACGAAATATGCTGTTTCCGACGATCATGTTGTTCGACAATGCGAATGATAACAGGCGTAGTCCATTGTCGTTAATTTCGCCGTGTCCAAATCTTCCCATCGTTTCTTCCCAACCCGTCCGATCTACACCCGTATGTGCATTAAAGTCGCCCGCTAGTATAATTAATTCGGTTCGGGGTATCGTATCCAGCGTGTGTTGAAGCTGGTAGTAGAATTCATCTTTGTTCGTATCCGGGCTCATCTCGGTTGGCGCGTAAACGGAAACGATATGGGTCTTGATTGTTCCATCGATGGTGATAACTGCTAAGCGCTCGGATATCGGTTGAAACGCAATAACGCTGCCGGCAGCTCGGCGATCGACCATGAAGCCGACCCCGGCCTCTCGTTTGTCGCCTCCGGAATAAAATAGCGTCATCGTCTCGTCGATTGTTGGCGGATCAATTGTCATTGTTCCCGATCCCGTGAGTCGTAATTCCGATAATGCGGCGATCGATATTTTGCATTTCGCTAATTCCATTGCTATGATTTCCTTTTGGCCGACGTGATGCCCCGTTCGCACATTCCATGCGGCGATTCGAATGTCCGATTTCGGTGTAAAATATTTGGGTTTTCGGCCAGTTGCCAACTTCTCACCAGCATCCCTGGTCCCCGGAGCTGGCGCATCGGCTGCCTCAGATGCGGTAGCATTATTTCGTGAATGATTAATTGTACTATCCATTGGTTTCTTGCCTGGTTTCTTCGGTTACCCGATTCTGGTCGACGCGGCAGGCCAACCACCCTCCTCCTTTCGCACCCTGGACTTGGGACCAGACGACGGCGGAGTGGTTTACAAGTTACAGAGTAAAATACGAGTTATAATACAAGGTTTACAATTTAAAACAATAATTATTAAATTTATTTTAAACATGACGTGTAGAAAATGAAGAATTCGAAAATAGAATTCTACAATAACAAAATTTGCATTACTACAATAACAAAATAAATATCGCAATTGTTTTATCATGCATGAGCTAACTCTATTCTAACTTACATGACCTTGCGAATTCAATTGTGAGATTAATTTATATTAAAGTTTTGTATTGAGTACCCCTTTATCGGATTGCCTGTTTTGTGAGGAGAAGGCTTAAGAGAAATTGTAGCTTTATCGCGCCGGTAGTTTTGGTTCGGCGAAGATTATGACGACATAGTGAGTGAGTGAGTGAGGGCATTCCGATTTATATATATATATATACGGCGTGTTTTTTTAATTATAGACATCCTTGTAGTGGGTGAATCAGTACGAACAAGTATAATGATTATAACACTTATTTTTGAAAACCTTTTTTAATAAAAATACATATATATAAAAAAATAGTATAACAAGCGCTGAGCGCGGTGCGCTATCTAGCGGTAGGTAAAATATCACGAATAAACAATATTCGCGATATTTTACCTACTGCTACGGTGCAGTGCGCTGAACGCTTGTCAAACTTTTATTTGACAGTCAAATTGTTCAAATGTGTGACAAAAAATTGTTTTGTTTTTCCTAATTCCTTTTATCAAAAGTTGCTTACTTACTCGTACTGATTCACCCTTTACAAGGATGTCATTAATAAAAAAATCACGGTGATGTTATGTACATTAACAAAATTTCCTAAAATTCAGGAATGTGCGACTGAACGACATTTCGTCTTTTATAGGTATTGCCAATATTGATTATTGCCAATATTGAAGCAGAATAAATGATGACATCTGAAGTACTTGGTTGGGGTTGTGCAACACTATCTTACCTCGACATATACATTAAAAACAATTTATTTATTTATTTATTTTTAACAACAAGATTTACAGAAGTATGGCTGTGCTAATGTACGGTATACATTGCAATAAATCGTGCAGGAAAAACAAGTTAAACCCATAGCCATTAGCTAATCGCATACCTAACTGAGCAAAAACGCCCGTATCCTAGGGATGCTGATATTTCACTTGGGATATTGCTTTTCCGGCAGCTGACAGGTATGACGTTCGGTTATATAAATATTGGAATAAAGTAACATTCACACTTACATAATACAAATACAGACACACACACACACACACACACACACACATACACCCACAAAGTTATTCCAACATACACACGCAATAGTTTATTTTATTTTTATTTTATAAAGTAATGTACAAAAAAAAGACATGGACATACATACTATTATATATGCAGAATCGTTAAAAATAAACCTTAGTATAGAGAAAAAACAGAGTTCTATGCATATAAATGTGCTAGCATATCCGAAAAGAGGCGAAATTGCACAACCAACTAGACCTAGAAGGTCTGTATCTGGCTGTGCTGAGTTAACATTTATTTTGATTCCAATTTTCAGGGATTTTTTTAAATCTAACATAGGATTTAGTCTAACAAATGTGTTTTTACAAAAATTAAAACTAAAAAGTGGGAAAAAATGTATGCAATTAAAACTACACATTTAAAAAAAATGCACTAAATTTAATAAATTTAAGTAGAAAAAAATGTAATAATATATACAATTATATAAGCAGAGTATTAACACTACATTATAATATAGGTATAATATATGTGAGTATATATAGTAGAAAGAAATTATTTTAAAACCCAACACCAATAATTGCCAACACCAATTACAAAACGTAAACAATAGGTACATTAAAAAAGTTGGTGGTTTTTTATTGTCTTTATGTAATTTTTAAATTCATAGTTTTATTTTATGATAAGGCTGTAGTGAAATAAACCTATATGATCCTGCTTTATATGAGCAAATGTCCTCTGGGATCCGGTTAGTTTAGAATTTGTTATTTTATGTTTGTAATTATGATTTTTGACAATTAAAGATTTGTTTTGATTTGATGTCACAATAACATTTAGCCCTAGAGACATGCCCTCGGACACCCTTATTAAATAAGGGTTCATAGTTTATAGGAGAAATGCTGGACTGGTAGTTTACGAGTGGACTTGCTCAATTAACCCATTGCGCATTGCTTAGATGAAATCAGGCGGTTCAATCTCTCTGTGAAGGGCCTATCAAGAGGACTACCGCCCTGATAGCAATCTCAGCTACTCAACGGCCCAACGAAACGTGAAATTGCAAGTGCCGAGTTGCTATCTACCACCATTTTGACTTCTGGCATACGAGTTTCAGGGTTTAATTGTAGGTATAATACTCGTACAGTAAACCAGGAATATGTTATGCCATTTATGATGATGTTTTAATGATAAGTACATTTACGGAATGTTCTGGACCTATATTTTATTTTTTAAATGGTGATTCTGTGCATCAAACTGAGCAAAAAGGTTTTTTGTAAAAAAAAATTTTTTTTGAAGATGCTAGGAGATTTCTATTATGGTTGATTATTCGACAATAGAAACTGAGTAATAATTAAAGTACTTTTTTTATTGATTTAGGCTTTGTTTACCGAGAAAACGCATTTTTATATCAGTGACCAATAGTTAAATCAGAAAATGTTTTAGTCAATTTTTACCTGAGTTTTTCGGTAAAATAATCTACAGAAAAGCAAAATGTCGTAACTTTTTCCGAATCAACTATTTTATGTTTTTTTTTTGTTCAGTGATGAACAGGACTACGACTGGAAATTGTCATCAGGCAGCCCTGCGGCGGCTAGCTCACCGATCTTTGAACAGGTGTTCGATACTCGCTCGCATTATCCATCGTGCACTTAACACCTCTATTGGTAAATTGCTGCTAGCACTACCTATAAAAAGTTGTGCGCATTTGCATACATCCTCAATACTATAAATTTCAAGTCATTATTTCTTACTTCTGAAAGTGTAACTGGCTAAATATCATTCCGTTAATGTGCTAATCGGTTTTTGACTGCCACATTATATAAAAAAAAAGACTTTTTAATTCAGTGAATATTGATTAATTGCAAAAAACATATTTAAATCGTGATGTTGATTGTAAGCCTAACAACGAGAAATCTTTCTTCTCAAAATAAGAATATGCCTGAGAAACCTGTAGTTTCAAGATCGCTCTATTCTAGTCTGAATATCGCCCACCAAACTAAAGAATAATCCCATAATTTTCTTAATTGTTAAAATTATTTTCTGACTCTTATTTCATTACGTTGATTTTGATTATTTTTACTTCATTTGATTATTGAAATTTGTATATTTTTAGATTATTTTATTATTATTATTATTTTTTAATTGATTTTATATTTGTAATTTAAATTTCTGCTTGTTATATTTTGATAATTTTATTCGTATTTTTTTAATGATAGTTTAATCCACATTAAATGTAGTTTATGTAGAACTTTTTGGATGCTTTCTATTATTCTATTTTTCTAGTTTTTATATATTTCTGTTATTGAATTGCTGATTCTCTATGTTTTCTCATTATTTCTGTTTTTTTCCTAGTTTTTAGATGTTGATGTATTGCAGCGCCATCTAGAGGCGAGTTACAACATAAAAACCTTCTCCATGTAAAATACATATTATATGAGCCAACTTTCATACTGATCGGTCAAACGGTGTCGAAGTCTATAGTATTATAACAACATTAATTATAAAAACCCCTCAAATGTGAGGCGTCCCTTAAGGGATGCCTTGGCAAAATGTATACAAAATGTATATAAATTTATATAAATATAAATATAAATGTAAATGTGCGCCGCTTTATAGTAATCCGCTCTATAGTAATGCTATAGCTCTATAGCAGGGGTTCTTAACCTTTTGGTGGCCACGGACCCTTAGGATAACTTCAAAACTCTGATGGACCCATTCCAAAGAATGCGATGAGGGAAAGAAAACAAGTAATTTTTAATAAAGAACTTCTAATGAAAAATGAAAAAAATCGAGAAAAAAATCATTGTAATGTTTTAGTGAGACGGTTGTTGCTGTTTTTCTTCTATAAGTTTTTTGAAGTCAGGAACTGTCTTGGACAGTGCAAGGCGCATGTCATCCTTAACATCTAGTCGGCTACGGTTTTTTGTTTTAATAGATACTAGCGCAGAAAATCCAGACTCACAAAGGTACGTAGTGGCAAATGGTAACAACACGGACATTGCTCGTTCAACAAGGAGATGGTATGCTTGTCCTATACCACACCAAAACTCGCTGACATCTTTTTTAGTAAATTCAGCTCGCAAGACCTGCTTAGTTCTTAGGTCAATCAAATCATCTTTGATAAGATCTCCGTCACTGATTTCGTTCAAATCGAACATAAAAGGACTTCGAACCCAGGTCTCCTGATTAAGGGATTCCGCACAAAAGTAACCTTCGAAAGATATCTGCAGAGTTTCGAGGTGTAATGAAATTTCTTCTTTTACTTGTTTTGACAATTGTCTTGTATTTTTGTCTTTGTTGTTTGACAATATATCTTCCAGCGTTGGAAAATTTGCAGTACACTCTGCATCCACTCTCCTCTTCCAAAGTGGTAGTTTCCCTAAAAATCCTTTGAGACGCTCAGATGCATCTACGATGGTGACTGCAGGACCTTGAAGAGACTGATTTATGTCGTTTAAATGACCAAAAATATCAGCTAAATAAGCCAGTCCTTGCAAAAAGTTTTCATTTTCCAAAAATGTGTACAAAGCGTTTTCTTTCTCTTTAAGAAAAATCAATGCTTCCAAACGTAGCTCAAATAAACGCTTCAATACTTGTCCTCTTGAAAGCCAGCGAACTTCTGTATAGTAGAGTAGAATGTCATGTTCAGCTCCCATTTCTTGACAGAGAATCTTAAATAGACGGTGGTTCAAGGCTCTGGATCTTATTAAGTTTATTATTTTGATACAGGTAGACATGACATCTTTCAGGAAACCAGGCAATGTTCGTGAAGCCAAAGCATGACGGTGTAAAAAACAATGAGTTACCATTACATTAGGAATCTCTTTCTTGACCAAAGTTGCAAAACCAGACGTGTTTCCGAGCATTGCTGGTGCTCCATCTGTGCATAAACTGCCTAGCTTGGTCTTCCAGTCAACATGGTGATTCTCAAAAAAATTTTTTATCACATTGAAAACATCTGCCGCTTTTGTTGTTTCGAGAAGTGAGTGACAAAAGAGAAATTCTTCTTTAAAACAGTCACTCAGTCAGTGATGTGGTATTTGACTGTTGTGTGTGTGTCGGTCGGCGGGGGCTCGGCGGAAGCGAACGAGACTTGAATGCTGCCCACCCACACACACCACGCGCGCGCTTCCCGCACATGTATGTTTCTCTTTCGTGCGTGTGAGACAGACGCTAGCTGTAGAGCAGCTATAGCTACGCGGTATAATATAGCGCGCGCAAACCGTTCCAGCTTCGATTGGTTTGCACTTATTTTTTTATAAGCTGGACAGCCATTATTTTCTTATCTACCAACGCTATATTTATTGACTGATATCTGACACGGTCAACGGACCACCAGGAATCATGCTACGGACCCCTTGGGGGTCCATGGACCACAGGTTAAGAACCCCCGCTCTATAGTAAACCCCGCTCTATGTAAATGTAAATGTAAATGTAAATATAAATTTATATACATTTTGCCGTAGGCAACCCGAGCTAATCGTCATTCATTTGAGGGGTTAAATATAATCTGTAAACATGTTAACAGCAGACATGTTAACATCAGACAAATTAGCATGTTAACAGCAGACAAATATAACAACATTGATTTATATATTTAAATAGATTACACATTGGGCCCGATTGCGTTTCTTTGTGATCTAAAACTAAAATTAGTCCAAGCGAACGAGACAGAGCGATACGTTAAGTTTTAATGCGAAAAGCGACAACCGGTCATCTTACACTCCGCTCTAGCGTATTGCCCTGTCTCGTTCACATGGACTAATTTCCGATTTTAGTTCACGAAGAAACGCAATCGAGCCCATTTTCTGTTTTATTTTGATTCTATATGCGCATATGAACAAATCATTACTATACATTGGCCTAGTTAGGTAGGTTCTGCAATGAAAACCATATTAGAGTAATTTTTGAATGAAGTCATTATTATTATTATTAATATCTATTTATTTATTTATTTCCTAAAACATAATTAACCTTACAGATAATTCCAGATCGTTATTTATTATTCTAGACTATAGCTATTATTCTACTATAGACTATTATTATTATTCTACTATATTATTGTTATTATCATAATAAATAATAAAATAATAAAATAAAATATTATTAAAACAAAATTTTATAACTTTAATTCCCCTCCACTTCCTCCTATCCCATTCCTAGGCGACTGTATATTTTTACGATCTTTAAGTGGAAACTTTTAACTGGCATTGTAGTCTATAAATAAAATTCAGATATTTCTCCTGTAATAGCTGTAAGTTTCCTTAATAATAATAAAATAAAATAAAATAAAATAATTATTATTCTAGTACACACTATAGACTATTATTATAGACTGAGAGCGAACGAGACAGGGCAATACGTTAGAGCGGAATATGTAACGATTATATATATATATACATATATCCAATGATTATCTAACTTTTCTTTACAACTTTTATACTGCATACTACCTATTTACCTAATTACTTGATTGCTAAGAAACGCTATTACCGTACTTTGCAGTTGTGCTAAGTTCACCGTCCAAATCTCCAATTCTGGTTCAATCGAACATATAGAGTACGAAGCGTCTGCACCGTGAAGCAGTTACATTACATTACATTTTCGTTGTGTCCAATTGACGGCTAAAGACCGCTCTTGGACGTGTCAAAATAATTGGGTTAGGTAGTAAGTTTCGTTACTACTCTTTACTGAACATACATAGGTAGTCAAGAATTAACTACTAGATTGTCAAACTATAAATATAAATAATCAAAATAGAAGCCTAATATTTGAAGTAATTAGTAATCTTAAAAGATACGTAGTAAAATTATTTATCGTAACATTCAAATTGTCAGTAAAATAATAAATAATCAAATTAAATCTACGCATTTTAAACTAAAGGTACAGATGACCATATAAAATAACCATACAATAAGGCTCTACTTTTTTAAGTAATTTAAATGGGCACAATATTTGAAAAATCATGTCCCTCAAATTCGGCCAGATTATAGAAAGGGTGGAAGTGTTGAACGATGTCAGTTTTAGCTCGCGGTAACGCGAACAATACGTGAGTCCTAGCACGACAGTAATTGGCGGGTACAAACAGACCGATCCTTCTAAGGATGGTCGGATTATCAACGAACCCCGTAAGCAGTTTATATATGTGGCAGAATGCCAGCCAATCTCCTCTTACTCTTAGTGTGTTGTACCGAACCATCGCCAGAATAATTAGCGTAGTGTATAGAAATGGATAATATCCATGCTGTTTAAAGTACAGGAACCTCAAAAAGCGTTTCTTTATACTCTCCAGCTTGCATATGTAGCTATTTTCATAAGGACTCCATATTGCAGCGTTGACTTCTAATCTGCTCCGAATTAGAGAATTGAATATTGCTATTCACACATTAGTTGGATGATTCCTTGCTAAGCAACATTTGCAAATTCTACCTGGAAATCGTTACCAACAGGGGACGGTAGGTTAACCCTTTAAAGGCACCCCTCCGGTAATATAATAATGCATAATAGTTTAAAATTTTGCAAATGTAGCAGATGCAAAGAGGGTCAACTGCGGCTTTTTTCGGAGCGGGTCCCTGGCTGATCCGCCACATCTGTGCTTCGCCAATGTTAATTTATTTGCCTAAGCTTCATGCATGCCTCCATATACATATGCACATGTTTAAAACGGGGATGGGTTGTGTGTGTGTGTGTGTGTGTGTGTGTGTGTGTGTGTGTGTGTGTGTGTGTGTGTTTATGTGTATGGATATCAGATGTATAGCTCTTCCTATTGACGAATAAAACATATTAGCGTTAAAAGAAACAAACAGTTGTATGAAATTTCCAAATCCGACATCGATGACAGACAGACATCCATCCAGTCCAAAAACAAATAGTTTTTTTTGTTTATTTTTTTTTTAACGGAGATATAAGTTTTTGAGAAAATATTTTTTGCTAGTCTAATACGCTGAGCGTCAAGGAATCTCTAGACGATTAAGCATGCTTGTCAAGCATCGCGTCCCGGGCTGGGAGGGGATCGTAAACCACAGGAAATATGCAAATATTTAAAAAAAATATTTACGAAAATTGCCTAATTATGGAGTTTTATACCAGGGAGTCAATCGTTCATAAATCAATTACGTCTAATTAACGTGACTCCCTGATATTATTACAAAAAATATTACATAAAAATATTTGCATATTTCCTGCGGTTTACGATCTCCTCCATGCCCGCGACGCGAAGCTTGTCAAGCATGCTTGATCGTCTAGAGAGACCCTCAGTCTGCGGTGCTGAGTAAAATGACCGATGGATTTAAAAAAAATACTTTTAAGTAGAAACCAACTCTTATATATTTATAATTTTTCAAAGACTAAACATCAACCCCTATATTTTACTACCTCCAAGCCTATTGTAATTCAAATTCATTTTATTTCAATATCCTATCCAAACAACCCCTGACCGTAACAGCGCATGATTGTCAGGTATGCGATAAAATCATCAGCTAATAGGGCAGGATGAGTGTGAGTAGACTTTTTCGAGTATATTTTAAAACATTATTATGAAGTTTATGGTCCAGCAGAGTGGAGAGCTACAACTCATGACTTTTTATAAATATCGCTATTGACATCCTAAATGTATTAAAAATACTCTCAATATAAAATATTATAAAATTAAAAATACATGTAAAAAAGTGCATAAATAACATATTTGTATAATCGAGACGAAAATTGAATCCAAGTAACAAAATAAACCGTACTGATTGAATTTTCAATTACTATTCCCTATTAGCCTGGCCTTAAAATATTTAAAAAATCAGTTGTGGCTTGGCAAGACTTCCCCGGAGAGTAGAAGGGACTTATTTCATCCTAATAATTATTTAATAAATAAAGTCAATTGGCAATTAGCGAAAATCTCTATTAATAAGCCACGCAAAGCAATGAAAATTTGAATTTCGTACGCGCATCATCTCATTCAATTTAAAAATCAATGAGCTTTCAAATTTGAGCTTTCAAATTTAAATTTTAAACGATCCACGCATCGCAAGCGTTGGCGCTTTTAAGGTCAATACTATTTCATTAATATATGGCGGAATTTAAATATTATTTGTGGTTCTTTTGTAAGATATTTATCAAGCGAAGTTTCACTATGTGATTTCGGCCCAACAAGGCACTTATGTACCGAATTGAACTCAACTTTTCCCGAATTCAAATCTTGCCACGGCTAAATGATGCCTGCATGCCAAATTTCAGCTCAATCTGATGAAGCGTTTAGGCGCTATCGTTGAGGAATACCCACACATACACACACACACATACACAAGTAGACAAAAGTGCGTTCACAATACCTTCCCTCTGTAAGGATAATAAAAATAGCTAACATTAACTGATGCGTAGTAAGAATATTTTGTTATTAGTTTTCGTGTTTCATATTGACGAAACCATTTAGCCAAACCGCGTCAAGAGTTAATTCTTTTGGCAATTGGAGTAAGAAAGGTCCCGAAGTCCTAATGATAAACGCGCCAATTTATATTTCGTCTACTATAGGGTTTTCTAATAAGGGCGGGTCGATGTTGACAGACTGTGGTGGCCATGTCGTTTTGGCGGCGTCTATCAAATTTGTTGTTTATTATTCAGTCACTGATGCCAAATGACCATGGCAAGTTACACGATTGAGTAGCACAAAACTTTATTATCGAAATGAGTGCTCGTTAGTGCATGGTTGTCTCTCGCGGAGGTGACGTGAATTGGCCACCAAGATCGTGCGATTTGGAACCGCTAGGATTTTCTTGCGGGGTTTTCTGACGTCACAGGTCTCTCCAATAAGGCGTAATTGACCGATGCCCTCAAAGTCAAAGACCGACACAGGCCATCGCTCAAATTCAGCCGAATCTATGCGGCAGTGATTGAAAATTGCACCTGCCAGATCCTTGCCACCGTGCGATGCCGCGGCGGACATTTGAACGATGTTATATTTCATACATAATGGCTACATGGGCCTTTCAAATAAAAAGAAATTCGTAAGCACCTCACCCACAGCGTGTGTTATTGCTAAGACTGTCTGCAATGAGTTGCCCTTATTGGAAAACCTTATATATAATTTAATTTACACCCAAATCCAACCCTGCACCGTCAATATCCTGGTTTGTACCTGAGCCGCGTTCGTTACGCCAAGCGCCGTTTTATGGAGGAACTTTAACCCTTTGTCGGGGCGTTTTTTGCACGTCGTCTACCTGAACGTCTCCGGTGGGTCTATTGGGACCCTTTCACGACATCGGTCGCAATTTTGACAGCCGCAGCGCGAGGGTTGAGGTGTGTTTTTAATTCACTATTGCCTCACACGTCTTGAGTGCAAGATGAAGTGGAGAGATATGCGGGAGTTATGTAATTTTGTACTTGTGCGGGTTTTTGACTTGTGGAAATGGAAGAAGTATAAAGGTGGTATTTGTGATTGTGTTAAATTGTGATATTTATATAAAAAAAATCAGTTTCATCAGATTAGAATCTAAATGTAAGTATTTATTGATTTCATGGTAATTAATGTTTTCATAACTTAAACCTTACTTTACAGTTTCTAGACTATAAGGCCTCTTACTATTACGGTTTCGCGTATTGTCGTCTATTGTATAATTTTTGCTACAGGAATTATCGTCCATTAAAATATTTAATCTTCTTCCATATCAAATATTGCCTATTTTGGTTATTTAATTTTTTAGTTACTTTACTTATTCCTATATTTAATTTATATTCCTATATTCGCAATTAACACATTGTTTTGTGGGATTCCGAGCCATTTATTTTTTATTTATTTATTTATTTAGGAATTAATTACTATAAAACATTGATTAGCTTACGAAAATGACAGGAACCGAATGGCAAAACCTTAACCTTTTGCTTATTTGTTTCTGTCACCCAACTGGGACTAGCCCGTTCTAGGGTGAACAGGACTCCAATATTTCAATCAAGTTTGCTTCATTGCTTGGCTGCTTACAAATGTACAAGTTTTAGTAAAAAGCTAATAACACTAAATTGCCCTAAAATATGGTCTTCAGAATAAAATAAAATAATAATAATAAAAAAATATTAAAAGATAGTATAATAAATAAAATGCAATTCCATTTTATAATCGGCAATAAATATAATATAAAATTCGATTAAATGATATAAATAAAGTTATATGTGAGAAAAGAAAGAAACAGTCATTAATATTTAATATATGTTAAGTAATATTGGATTTTATAAAAATAGCTAGTCAAAAAAGTATAATTCATAGTGAAAGTCAAATAATTTTTGGTAGTTAGTTCAATGTTAAAATATACTCAACATACATGTTTAAAAATATGTTAATAATTTGTGCACCTAAGTTTTATTATACTATTATTTCTAACATTTGATGTATGGTTAGTCTGGCATGGCAGTGTAGTATTAATTTCTGTGTTTTATATTATTTTATGTTGAATATTTTACTATATGTAATAAGATATTCTTAATATTAGCATTATATTTGAGAATATGTTATTATATGTATTAACATATTGTATGTTTCTGGCAGCTAGTTTTCATGTAAGGTCTCGAACTGCTTCCTATACATAAAATATCGATTTCAATCGGCTCACTATAAAAGGTAATACGCAGTTTATTTGGTGTTTTTATTGGGTTTGGGTTATACATACTATCTTGCAAAATAATCGTAAAGTATATGTTAGATTTCAGGTATAGAATAGACATAAAATTGGCAGGTATATTACTTCTACACATAAACATGTGTAATATTGGTATCTATGACCAATACTTTCTTATTTGCAAACTTTGGTCGTCTCCCCGGAACAAAAGAGCAATGTTCCGTCGTTGTGCTTTGCTTTCATATTGACTTTCCCATTCTCAACGGGGTAAAAACGTGTGCGTTGAAGATATATGATGAATGAATCAAAAGTAGCCATGAAGAGGCGGGCGTCTGTCGCGCATATACGAGGAAATACCAGACTTCGCGGATGACTGAAGATGACAAAGGCTGTGTAACGTGCCGCGGACGCCCGCTATTTTCATACCGGGGCGAGTTTCACGAAAATGTCGTAAGAATATTTTCAGGATACACTCACACTACATATATTCATGATCCCATACTACATATATTCATCTACAGTATATATAAATATACGACTTGAATAAATGCGCGTAAAACATGAAAAAATATATTCTCAAATATTTGATATTTTTGTAAATTATTTAAGAGCATGAAGCTTTATGAAACAAGAACCGCCAAAGAAAACCATTTTTGGATCACCCGTTTTGGTACTATTATTATCAAGATACAATCCATTTTTTCAAGTCCGCTGAATACGGGACAAATAAATAATATAGAGTAATAAAAGAACAGTAAGATAGGTAAGTGGTTTTTTTATCCTTTAGTTAAAAAATATCCTATAGAATTAATAGTCGTTGAAACTTCAAAATGGCATATGTCAAAAAAAGTCAACTTCTCGGGAGAGAGTAAAAACATTTTAACATTTCATCTTTAGTGTTGTATTATTACGTAAAATTTTGGAGTGACGTAAATTTGGGAATCAAATATCCCAAAAGACCACGAGTACAAATTAAATAAATACCATGATCTTGCAATTGCCGTCACCCGGAACGGCTTCACTGTTCACCTTCACGCGGTTGAAGTTGGCGCTCGTGGCCTGCCAGCTATATCTCTGTTTCACCTCTTTAAAGATCTTGGTCTTTCCAGAAAAATAATCAACTCATTCCTAGAAAAATTATCTAAAACTGCGATTTGTGGATCTCAAATTATATGGCTTCGAAGGGGGAGTGAATGGGTGGTAAGGTGCACGCTCACATGTGGCAAGACAGTTGTCCTAAACCTACCACAGCCGGTCGTTATTCCGAAATTCACTGCTCACCCCGTAAAAGTGTAAAAAAATAGTATCATGATGGTCTCAACTCCGATCCATGAATTCCATGGCAGCTCCGTTTGTAAATTAATTTTTAAAGTCTTGACTGATATAAACGTAATAAACGTAACATAACAATATACAAAGATAATACAGCAAGTCACGAAAACCACTCTATCTTCTTTTATATTAAGCCTACCTTAGTACAGGCGAGGCCCAGTTAGGATGGCTTTGAATTTTAAAAATATATGTAATATTATAGATTAATAAAGAATTTTGAATTTAATATAGGGCATACAAAATAATATCGGACCGAGAAAAGGGCCGGTGGCACACCATTGCCGCTGTTTTATAGCTTACTTTTGATATTTGTAAGTAATGTAATTTGTGTTCCGAATGATAGATAAGTTTAAACCCATTCTAAAGTAAAGCACTCACAACCAATCTTCCTCAGTCTCTCAATTAGTTTCTTGTGATAAACCGTATCGATAGTTGGATAGTTCAGAAATGTCAAGAAATAATATGGAAGACACGTCCTATGTATAATAAATTTACAAATGACAAATTGCATCGTAGTCTGTTGCTGCCTTTATGTTGAAATTCTCTTTAACAGGTGTTATATATTGTCATGTAAGATGAGTAAATTAGATACAATTCTATTATGAAGTTTTTTTTTTGACATATTATAGTATAGCCCACATTATATTATGAAGTAAAGTCAATCTGAAATATAACCCCTTATATTTATATATAGTACCTACAATAGGCATTTTTATAATTCAAAGAGTTGTTAATCTTATACATAGTGTGCTGTTTACAAATGAGGTATTTAACACGATGCTTAAACATTGTTCCATAAAAGAAGATCTGACCTTTTTAAATCGGAACTTTAAAACTGAATGTTTAATTCAATTTCATTTAGTTATATTATGGTGGTCACTGACCATTATCAAAACGCATCAGAATTTTTACGGGCTATTCTGTACAGGTTGTCTCAATAGGAATGTTTATGTTTTTGATGTATCAATACAAAAGAAAGCTAACGTCTGTCGATAAAATCATTACTGCATATCAAAATGCACAGTTTAGGCATATACTTCTTACAAATGATGTAATCTAAATGTAAACCGTTCGTTTAATCGAATTCGCACTTGTTTAAACGCACTCGTTTAAACGAATAGCAAAAATTGGCTCGGCATGTAGTGTCCGTGGTGGCTGCCAATTCGTAACGGATATTTTCTCTCAACTGCAACAGGGAAATCGTAATATTGACGTACACTTCGGATTTGAGATATCCCCTTTAAAACAAGTAAATATATATAAAAAAATTAAAAACACGACTGCCTTTACAGAAAGTGAACAATTGAATTTATAATTATTTTTATTACGGTTTATTCATCCATATAGATACATGTATGTTTCCGGAATGTACTTAACCAGACCTTTGATTTTACACTAAACACGATACATTTAGGTTCATTTATTGACATTTGGACATTAGGATATTTAGACAACTACTTACATGATATTTAGACAACTACACACGGCCCGGTGGCATAGAGGTTAGGACGCCCGGTGGCATAGAGGTTAGGACGAGTAATTCAACAAAATTACGATTGAAACATCGTCATACTGTATAAAAGCGTAATAACAAAATGGTAATGTAAGAATCAATCCAATGTTTTCCTCAGTGTGTGTTCAGATATTGCAAATATGACATAGAAGACTCTAAAAGAGACCATGGCCCGGTGGCACAGTGGTTAGATAGCCTTACATCGTGAGGTTCCGGGTTCGATTCCCGGCTGGGTCATCATTTTCCGTTGGGATAAAATTAACGGAATTGCATTTCAATTCTGTCGATCGAATGCAAAAACAAGACACACACTTACACACATGTTACACGCACACATCCATATGAACACTTCATAGTAGGGTTGGTTGGAAGAGATTGTCGTGTGATAATAAACCCGCCCATTGTGAAGTCTCACAATAAAGAGTATAAACAAACTAACGATTTTAACTATCTAAATCGGTTAAAGCGTTTAGAAGTTATGATGGAATAAAGAAACGGAAAGCTTACATCGATGAACGCTGTACACATGACATTCCATTTTTGTTGGGCAGTCGTGTAAAAAGGCCAGCGGGCTCTAATCAGTACTACATGGGTTGCAGTTATGCCACCTCTCCTGGAGATCAATTTGTGAGGGAAAGGTTCGCGATCTCATGATACAGAGGTATTGGAAATGCAATCATGTTCTTTAGTTATAAACGTGAAAGTGTTGCACTTCAGGTACCAAGAAGTTAATCAACGTCTCTACGTAAACTTTCTTTTGAGACATTCTGTATTTGTAAGATATAGAGCAATGTTACAAGCTGCTTTGAAAATATTTAAACCCCTTGAAAGTTCCCGCAATGTACCCTAATTCTTTTTAGCCTAAAGGTTAAACTCTGGTTAAACCAAACTGTTGTTTTGCGAAACCGGCGAGGCAGTCGTCCGCGCGGCAAAGAAAGAATGATATCTTGTTATTTCCAACATACTCCAATATATTATTTTTTATTGCCATTTCGCTCTCCGCTGTGCGCTTCGTTGGCTGCGACATTTTCATGTCGCCCGTGTGCGAGTGCCCTTAACTCCGGGTCAGCCTGAAGGGCTCACTCGCACACACACACTGGCTGGCTATGATAATGGCCACTTATTAACATATGCCGAGAGAAGATATTTATTTTCACTGCAAGTTATCTGGCGACGTTTTGAAGTGGAGAAAATGGGGGCAAGTGTATCGGTTTTCATCAAGAAAATATTGGGCTTTGGCTGTCTAAAAGCAATTCTTACTTTGCAGAACGCTATAACACACTAATTTAAAATCGTGTATCGATTTAGTACTTAAATAACGCTCAGTCAAATATTCCCTGAGTATCGCGCGATACTCAATTATTGAATGAGTTCGATAGAAGAGAAATCCCGCCAGCTAAGTATGGTATTTTGCTCAATATTTTGGAATTTATTCGTATCCTTCCCCCGTGGTTGTGATCGTAAATGTAGTATATCTGTAGTATTTTCGTGGTGGTAAAATGGCTTTTTTCCAATAGGATGTAGTATTGTCTTATATATGGCGGAAATTAATAATTATTTATGTCACTTATATAAGAGATATTCCAATCAAAATATATGGATGTGGTTTTGGCGCAACAACGCATCTGTGTACTGATTTCAAGTCTCTAGGTTCAATATATTAAAGTATGATTAACGTGCTCCCCTGGTAGACCGATTTCAACTCTCGCCATGACCAAATTAAGCCTGCATGACAAATTTCAGCCCAATCGGATGAAACATTTGGGCTTTATCGTGGAGGAATACACACAGACACACAGAGAGACTTCAGTCTGGAAATGGTCTTAAACGTCTCGAGGAGAGGGTGTCAAAATGTATATATTCGACTCCACCTCGATCTTTTTAAAGGATAGTATTCAAACTATTGCTTTTGTTTAACAGAAGGTGAAATCACCTCTCTCTTCGCCGAGACGATTAATGGTTTTAATTGGGGGGGGGGGGGGGGGGGGTGTTAAATTGAATATTTTTGTCTTCATCTCAATAAAAAAATGCCCTTTCACAATACTTTCCCTAACCGTTGGTTGGTTGGGAAAGTAATATTTAAATGCACATAAAACTATCCTTTTCCCAGTTTACTTTTCCTACTATCTACTGAAGTTAATTTAGCATTTGGCAAAGGGCGGCTGCGACATACGATCTGGCATCCGCCCTACTCCCACCAGTGGGGGGGGGGGGGGGCGGTTGAAAGGGACAGCGCTAGCGGGTCGCTAGCCGACGCTTTATGGTCGAAATGGAATTTCAATGCCCATATATTACACAAGCGTTCCGGAGTTACTGCCTTCTCAACATATTCTTTACGTGTTTTTATTGCCGATCACCTTGTTACTGGAACGCCCTCCCCGACCATATTATAGGGAGGGGAATTTGTTTTTCCCATTTTCTTCTTTGCAAATCGGCAAATGCAAAGGCATTGAAGAGCAACCTCAAATTGGAAGCTCCACACGAAGATACAGCTAAGTGACTGGTTCAGGAATTGTGGACTCTGGCATTTCAAACGCCTTACACTTTATTCCCCCGTCATGATAAAAAAAACCGGTTGTCTCACCCTAAAACTTCCCCGGCAAGCAGCCAAGGATTTATGGAATGATTTTGACGATATAGGTCGTTCAAGGACAGATAACGATCTTCTGCGAATCATCCCTTAAAAAATAATATACTTGTGATATAAGATAATAAACGTAACGTAATATATTCTAACATAATACAAAGGAATGATACTAAATATGATACAATTTATTTATGGTTGTAAAAAATATTATGGCCTGCTGAAAGTTTATTTTTAAATTAATTTAATTTCCAAATTTGTTTTTGGAAGATATTTATTTTTACAATCATTTGTATTTGTTTTCACATTAGAACATTATCTCCCTAGTAAAGAACGAAACAAACTAGGTTTAATATAAATATTAAAAATGTATTTTTATGTGATCTAATAAAACAAAATTAAAATTTCGTTTGTAAGATAGGTCTGTGAGGGACCACCCCTCAGAAGACTCCAAATTATTCGATGTGAGGTGGTGGTGTCAACTTGCGAGTTATCTCCGTATTTAAAGGCGGTTTTGATGAAGTAGAAGATGTTTATTGATTGAATCGATTGAATATTACCAGTTATAACGCGAGTGCCCGGATTACTTTATCGAGAAGCGAGGGTTGCACGACGGTGGTTATGTAGGAGAGTGGATGAGGATTATATGTGTGCTCCTAGTATCTTGTACTGGGCACGGCTCGAGTCTGTGGGATTACAGACTGATGCTTCGAGACTCAGGGAAAATGAGGAAAGGAAACCAAGGAGCCGGATCCGTTGAGCGACCTCGTAAGAGGGGTACCGGATATGGCGTCGCAACCTTGGGGGAAGGTGATCAATCGGGGACTTATAATTTGGTTGCTTCTTGGCCGGTTTATATAGGCCGTTCAATGATGCAATTTGGAATATTCTGAGTAAAAGTATTGTTTCATCGTGCTGATTCATAGCTGCACTAGTCAAAATAATAGCTGAATTGTGTCAGTGGATTTCACTGGAAATCGATGCATTTGTTGATCGTATGTAGTGGAGTTAATGTCCGTTACAGGTCTATAATCTCTCATTATGACAAATGCTAATAATGAACTCTGGCAGTAGACATTTGTGTAAGCTAAAATATAGCACTCACATTTTATTTTGTAGCCTCGTAATAATTAGTCATAAAATGAGAAGCGTATTATTGTAGAGTGTTAAATACAAGTTTAATCGAGACCATATAAATTAGAATATAATTGAATATTTGAAATACAGAGCTAAAGAAACATGTCTACAATAGTTAGGCAAACACTTTTAAAAGTTTTACTGTTTCATGAGCATAATATAAAACATTCTTATAAGACAATTATTTTATTATGTGACTATTTGATTGGCATTTTAAAAATATTACATTCAGACTGACTAATGATTAATTTGGACATATATTGTTTATTACCATTAGTTAGTTTTTATTATTATTAGATACTATTTTATTTTAATTATTTAGTTTGAGATATGCACAAGCCATTGTTTACTTGGTTCGCTTGCCTTAGTACGGGCCTAGGCCTAGTTAGGCGGCGTTGATCTGAAGAAAGACTGGGCTACAGTACTCTCTATTTTGCTACCATTTACAAGTGAGCCTCTAGTGATAATGTTATAATGTTATATAGTTTAAAAAATGCGCATTTCTTTAAATAAATAAGTAAATAAATAAATAAATAAATGTTTATACCGAATTATAAATAAATATTATAAAGCATTTATCAGATTCTACAAGATTATACAATTTGACTGCTGTTTTTCTCTGAATGTAAATTTGCCAGCCACCTCTTCAATTACGGGCGTCTGCCGAAAATCCAGCAACTATTATTATACATAATACTATTCTGGTTGTATGTAGATTTTCGTCCTTACTAACAGACGTTACAGTTTATCTACACGTTTCAGCTCAGTTTCCGCTTCCGATTTGGGCAAAGACATAATAACAAGGCATTTTCTTAAAGGAAGCGACCCGCACCAATACAGGCGCAGTCGTGACCCTCACGTACGATAAGGTCTACCCCCCCCCCCTCTTCTAACCCTCCGTTCCGTCGACGGTCGACCACCCAAGACCCAAACCACCCGACCGCGGTCAAACTTCCCTCTCCGCTTTTCAGGACAACAAACGCCCGAACATATTTGCTCAGGCGATTTATATGCGAGTGAGATGAAAGATATTGCTTTAATGTAGCTAGCTAATTATGTCAATGAATGGGCAGTTTCAGCAAAAGGTATTTCTTCAGATATATACAATACACACACACACACACAAACACACACAAACACACACATATATATATATAGGTATATATATATATATATATACATATATATATATATATATATATATATATATATATATATATATATATATATATATATATATATATATATATATATATATATATATATATATATATATATATATATATATATATATATATATATATATATATATATATATATATATATATATATATATATATATATATATATATATATATATATATATATATATATATATATATATATATATATATATATATATATATATATGTTTTTTTTTAAATATTTGGACTTTGTCACGCTTTAGCTTTATACGCTTGATAAATCTTTTATTTAAACATAAAATACCATCCTAAAAAAACTCTTCATCCCAATCACATAAAATTTGTGTTTGCGGCATTATCGTCAAATTTTCGACAAGTCAGTTGTTACTTTATTATTAAAAATAGATAGAAATCACAAGGGGCAAGGTCCGCGGGATGCCCTGGTACTGTAACCTTTAGGAAGCTAGCCATAGGAATAAATCACGACGGCATGTTTTCAACCCTCGAAAATTTCTTTGTGGTAGTGCACGCATACTAATGTATAATGGTGGCTTATTTAATGAAGGCGATTTTTTCGCATATAAATATATACATAGAGATTGTCGCAACGGAAAAACCACCGACCTATGGTATTAGCATTGCAGTGGTTAAAGCCGGCTTTTGCGATATTTTTCACGTAATTTGTTGCGCAATTAATTTATGTGTTCAACATATACAGCCCCCATTATAGTAGCTCTACGATCAAGATATTCAATCATCAAGACCACTTGACTGCCCCAAGAAGAGGGCATTTGATCTTACTGGAGGATAGAATGGTCTTGAATTTCTTAGGAATTAGAAACGATTGCCGATTCCAGGTCATTTATTTATTTATTTAAGAATTAATTATTATAAAATATTGATTTTGCTTACAAAAATAACAGGAACCAAGTGGCAAAACTTTAACCTTTTGCTTACCTGATTCTGTCACCCACCTGGGACTAGCCTGTTATAGGGTGGACAGAACTCTAATATTGCAATCAATTATGTAGGTACAAGTATTAGTAAAATGATAATAACTCTAAATTGCCCTAAAATGTGATTCTCAAAAAAAAATATATTAAAAGATAATAAAATAAATAAAATGCAATTCGATTATATAATCTTCAATAAATATAAATATACTCTATAAATGGACTGCTGTTTAGTTTTAGGATCATAATAAGGATGTTGTGTTTCGTCCATTATATTAAAACTCGAGTTAAAAAACAGTCGGGGATCTATTTTATCTATACTAATATTATAAAGAGGTAAAGTTTGTGACGTTGTAGGAAGTAATCTCTGGATCTACTAAACCGATTTTGAAAATTCTTTTACCATTAGAAAGCCACGTTATTTGTGAGTGTCATAGGCTATATATTAATCTGAAGAATGAAAAAACATTTTCGTGGTAGTTGGATTTGCAAAGTAAGTCGGAGAAAAAACGGTCGAACGAAAACGTTTCTAACTAACGCTGCCTCAACGATGAGAGATATATGATTAAGTTCTAGAGAAAAGTTGTAGAGCTTGATAATTCATACAAAAAAGTCAGCGACAGCATATGTCTAACTTTTATATTTAATTCACAGAAAGTAGTATTGTATATTAAAAAAATAATTTAAATCGTTAGGTCATGTTTATTGGTCATATTTTCAACAATTATGAATTCATATGAAAATAAGTAAATTTATCGTCTCAAGTGTGTGAAACAAAAGACTTTTCCCTTTTACTGCATATAATTTCTCTTTTACTACTGGTTAAAGAGAGGTAATATAACCAAATTGGCATGCAAATACATACATACAAATGCAGTAAAAATATAACCCTACTTTTGGCAGTCAGAAAATAAATCATAGCACTCAGTACTAACCGAACCACACTCATAATTTCATCACAAGTAAAAAGTTTTACCGCCCAACGAAGTGGGCACGGGTCAGCTAGTATAATATAAAGAGCTTAGCGAAATCTTCAGCCTAGTTTTTTCTGCGCTTCCGTAACCATTCTAGGTACACAGCGTGCGGAAAACGTACATGATTTCCCATGTAACGAACATGTAACAAACATGTACACCCCTTTTTCGCCTCCAAGCGAACATGTAAAACACTCAGTACCTATCAAAATCTTCACCTCTTGAGCTATAAAACGAATCTTGACACGACGATCCGCCAAAACACTATTTTAAGAATTTCTCCAGTGACTGCCATCGTAGAGCGATCCGGGCGAGGATTATCGTTTGTTGAAGTTCTTCCACGCCTAAACTCAGCACACCAACGTGCAACCGTGGAATATAGCGAAGCATCAATCCCTAATGTAGCTCATCAGTCTTGAAATACTCGCTCCGTACAAATTTTTTTTCAGTACATGTATTTAATTACCGTGCGAAATCCGTTTTATTTTTATTTAAAAAAAAAACAAAAGAAAACCAGTTTTGGTTTTATTATCATAATAACAGATATAACAATCTCCACATATACCGATAGCGACTTAGCAAAGTGCGATACAGTTTTACCAAAATTTGTCCTACTATAATAAGATTCCAGATCAAATGAAAATCCTTGTAGAGGACCAATTTAAAAAGATAATTATAAATAATTTGGTAAGAACCCCAATTTATGGTATAAGGGAGTTTGATAATTCTGAGTATATTTTCCATGTTGATGATTAATGAAATGTGTAAAGTTTTAAACATAATGGTATTATGATAGCTGACATTTTAATTTTCATATAATTTATTATACATATATTCATTTTTAAAAAAATACGAAGGCAAATTGCTGGATTGACAATAAAATAAATTTTCTTTGATTATTCTACATAGAATTCGCATTTCTATTTTAATATATTATTCTCCCTGACTCTTAAATCACATTACTATATTTTGATTATTTGAATGTAGGTAATATTGAATATAATATTACAGCCATGACAACTATCACGATAGTTATGTTTTTAATAATATTTTTTTTAGCATTTAATTTTGTAACGCATCCAAGTGTAGGAATGAATATCTACTGGAGTAGTTGATTGTATTATATTGTATTGTATTGTATTAGGTCTGCAAGTATTTATTTTTATATGACTCCAAAGATTTTGTAAATCTAACAAATTTTTTTGAGAGCCCTTCGAGGACAGTAGTAGTAAAAGGAGGGGGGGGGGGGTTGTCTCCAGCCCTTGATGTTACCTGGATCTATAAGATCTTTTGAAACTACCCACTTTGCGGTTGGGTCAGTGGTCTGCTAGTAGCCCGGTTTTGCTTACCAGTCCATACAGATCACTGACCTTCAAGTTGGGCAGATCGATGGGTTCGAGAAAGGCTCGTCCCAGTAAACTGTATCTTTTTGCGGCGAGGCCTGGGCAGCGACCAACCATGTTAATGCTTTCTTCAGGTACTTCGCCACATATTCAGCAGTCCTTGCTCTCGGTCAAGCCAAGGTTGAATAGATGTGCTCTAAGGGTCATGCGTCCGGTTAGAGATCAATAGTGGTTCTGCTTGCTCATGTCAAGTAGGGCCTTGGTTTTCTTAGTAAGTGGTTGCTCCATCATGGCCTTTGCCCGATTCCCGATGTTCCTACTCCAAACAGTCCCTAATGATTTCCCCCTCGAGGATATATTCACATAGTTTTAACTTTTACTAATTTTATATACATATTTACCTACCTAATAACAGATGATGACTACTAGTGGATGCTTCCTAGAAATACAGAGTGAACGTTGAAAATATCGACAAAACTTCTATATAGTGACTTGTATAGTGACTTTTATACTCGAAAATTAACAACTTTCGTTTTACACCTTTACTCCATGCAGATATTTAAATTTTCGCGCGTTCAATGGCACTTTCAAACTACCTAATCCGTCGGCATCAAATTTCCTAACGGATGCGTTCGGCGTCCCGCTCCGGCCCGCTAATATACAATTACCTACTGTGTCGAAGGGAAAAACGAGCGAGACGGCGCGATGTCCATCCGCCGCGGCCGGCCCTACGAGCGAGCGGGACAACACTATGATTATAACTACGTGAGCTCGCCCCTAATGGGCTATCTGTTATGGGTTGCCGTTGTGTGCGTGAGCGCGTATGTTTGCGATAGTGTTTGTGGCGGAAAGGTTCGCTGTTTCCTGTAAGGGCCCTTCCATGACTCGACGCTTGTTGATTTTTATTATATTTAATGGTGATATCGATGCAGTCTCTGAATGCTGATAAAACTATGGTTTTTGTTTGCAAAATAGACTTTTTTTTAATCTGTTTGATACACTGTGATATACGTAAAATCTGATTTCCATTCTAGCCTTTAATAATAGATGACTTACAAATTATTAAATATTTTAAATAACATAACAATAAAATAACGATACCATTTTAAATTAAAAACCAGCCGAACATGTCGAAAAGTGACTTAAGCAATAGTTGTAGGTAATATTCTCAGATTTCTAAGTTACATTTATTTATTTTCTCTGACTCGATTAACCCCTAAGATGTACGTCGACCATTATTGGTTGCAAGCCTAACTACGTTGGAATGTACATCGACCATCATTGGCTGAAACGGTCACCGTTTGCGAAAAAATTCATTTAACAGATTTACCTATATATTTTTATATTTTAAAATGGCCGCTTGTTTTGTTTTGGGACCATTACATTTTTTGCGGTAATTTTAGCCGTAGCCAAATTAGATACCTCATCCTGACAAGCTGCTTCGGGTATAAGCCACAATATATTTATAGCTTATAGTGACATAAAATTTATAATTCCATATAAAAATTTAACACAAAATAAAACAACATATTACTTCCAAAATAAACAGCGTAACGGTTTTCCTGTTCTCTTTTATACATTGCTATTTTGCGAAGCTGTTCAACATTTTCCAGACCACTTTTGTCTTGTGTATACGAATTCTTACTAATCACTGTTTAGTAGTCCATGTAAGTTTAGCTCTATGGGGTGTTAAATGGCATATATTATAATAATATATGTTTTCAACCAGCTTGATGTCCTGCCGACTGTGGCGTCTTTAAAGCTTCTAAATAGCAGTTAACCTAATAGTTAGAAATGTGTTCACAATGTCTTTGCTAACATCTTGTGAGCAGTACTTTGTTTTTCATTTTGTTATTATTAAGGAAACATACAGCTGTTACAATACATTCAGTATAAAATTATTAAATTCCATAAAGAAAGCTAATTACATGTTTCTACTTGACAACTCTGTTACGATGACTGCTTATGCTGCGCATGTGTACTAAAACATCATGTATAGAAGAAAAAATATCGCGACTACTTTAACCAACTCGGATATTCATTTATTTATTTATTTATTTATTATAAAAGGTACACAAACAATACTCTAATATTACATGGCTATCGCTAACATTTTTACTTTGTTTCTAATTAGGGTATAATATTATATGCGTACTCCGCTTGCTTAATTTATAATTGCGTATGTGCCGTATCTCATGATTTACAAAATTATCAAAATTATCAAAAATTATCAGCACAAAAATTAATATCCTTAAAAATTATCAAAACAAAAATTAAAAATTTTAGAAATAAGTTTACAGTGAATTCTGAAAAACAATTAAACAATGAAATGGTAAAAAATAGATCAAATATTGTCTGGAATAAAATAATAAAAACATAAAAATTATCAAAACAAAAATTAAAAATTTTAGAAATAAGTTTATAGTGAATTCTGAAAAACAGTTAAACAATTAAATGGTAAAAAAAATAGATCGAATAATGTCTGGAATAAAAATACTAAAAACATACGGTAAATTATCAATTTGTTTCATAATACGTTATTTATAATGGACTTAACTACTAATGGTCCCAGGTTGAAGAAATCAATGTTATCGGTTATAGTGTTGTATAACCGGCATGTACGTGAGATAGGATTGTGGAAAGATTGATTTGTCTGCGAAGTGGGAAGGTGAAATGTTAAGTGCTGCCTCAGTCGCCTGGATGGTACGTTGAAATTTAACGCTTCTAATAAATCTGGTGAGTCTATCCCGCCGTTAAGAAGTTTATGCAGAAACATTAGACTTCCGCACTCTCTCCTCTTTCTAAGAGTAAAAATCTTAAAATAATTTAAACGCTCTTCATAAGAGTAGAGAGTGCGTGATAGGCCGGTTTTATAGGTTACCATACGCATATACTTCCTCTGCACAGACTCTATCGCTTCCGAATGCACCTCATAGTATGGATTCCAAATTATGGAACCAAACTCCAGTTGGCTGCGTACAAGAGAATTATAGAGCAAGTTAAAAGAGTTAATATTTTTAAACGGTTTAGTTCAGTTAGTTAAACGGTTTAGTTCATTCGCATAATACGCGATAGAAAGATGACATGCGTCATTTCAAAGAGTGCCGAGTAAGGTTTGAAAGAGCTTTCTTTGGCAATTTAACCTATTTTATAATAAGTTTCCGTTAGGTAGAAGAGGCCTTTGGAAGGTTCGCTTTAGGAAAAAGGTACATTGAATTTCAAATGAAAACCCAATTTATGGCATTAGGGATTTTGACACTATCGGATTTACTCAATTCCCTTGACTTCTTTGACTGTCTTTATTCTTTATTCTTTCTATTGACATTATAAAACATTTTCATTTTAACTATCGGATTGACTATAATTTTTATTACCCATTTGGTACTATTTGTATTATTAATTAACTTTATTACTGTCCATATTACAATTTGTGAAATTTTTAAATATTTCTGATTGATTATATTAGTATATGTCTGCCTGACTAATTTTTCCATATATTTTGTGAAATCGAAGAATTTTTATTGAAAATATTGATTACCTAGGACGTTCATTTAAATGTTCAACATATTTTTGAATGATCAACCTTCATTATTTATTTTTTATTTATTTAAGTAATTCAAGAATAATTTAAAACAATTTTATCTTAGGAACTATATATGTATTAAATATTTTAAACATTGAATAAATATCAGAAAATGAATACATAGCAAAGTCCAGTGACAACGCCACCTAACTAGGCCGGGACCTGTTCTAAGGTGAACGTTTAATTTTGTGCGTGCTTGTTCATAATTGTGATTATTACAAAAAACAAAATATTTTTGTAACAAAAAAAAATAAAAATTAAAAAAAAATTAAATTGTCGTAATAAAATAATTATTTGATCATATTAATATACCTTATAATGTAGGTACATACATACATATTCTAGTAATTTTTTTTGTCAATTGTGGCTGTACCAAGTGTAGGAACTGCTATCAACTGGTTTATAAAAATATATATATATATATATATATATATATATATATATATATATATATATATATATATATATATATATATATATATATATATATATATATATATATATATATATATATATATATATATATATATATATATATATATATATATATATATATATATATATATATATATATATATATATATATATATATATATATATATATATATATATATATATATATATATATGTATATATATATATATATATATATATATATATATATATATATATATATATATATATATATATATATATATATATATATATATATATATATATATATATATATATATATATATATATATATATATATATATATATATATATATATATATATATATATATATATATATATATATATATATATATATATATATATATATATATATATATATATTGAAATATTTGATAGTTTTGTGTATATATTCTTTTTAGAATTGATCAATAAGATGATTATAAAGTAAATAATTATAAAAGCCACTTACATCGTGACGAAGGATTCCCTTGATCGGATTCGGGAATGCTTTAGGTGTTAATTCTCGTTAACACCTAAAGCATTCCCGAATCCGATCAAGGGAATCCTTCGTCACGATGTAAGTGGCTTTTATAATTATTTACTTTATATATATATATATATATATATATATATATATATATATATATATATATATATATATATATATATATATATATATATATATATATATATATATATATATATATATATATATATATATATATATATATATATATATATATATATATATATATATATATATATATATATATATATATATATATATAGATATATAGTGATCTTGCGGTGACTTTTAATTAATATTCTAATAAATATTGTTTGAAACGTTTTCTCGTAAATGTTATAAGAACTCAAATAATTGTCGAATTGTCCGCCAATAGTGAGGTTCGTCGCGCCGAATGTTTTGGTATTCACCTCAGAAATTCCAGACAAGCTTTCATCATATCTCTAATAAAATAAATAATAAAACGTGATTTAATCGACCCCTTGAAAACCGTCTTGAAAGTCTTGGGCGGAGCCTTACGGCAGCTTCTTAGGAACGCGTGGGTGTGTGCGTGGGTCCGCGTGTACCGATAGGGATTTTCCGGAAGAGAATGCGCCAGTGTTTGTGGGCCTCGTATTAAAATGGGCCACAGTCGCCAGTCGTTATGGAGTTTCTTGAGTCCGACGTAATATGTAGAAATGGGACTTTATAAACGTGCCCGACGGTATAAATATATTTGCATGTTTTTTTGCTCGAATATGAATTTTACTGCAATTGACCAGTATTCTAGACTAGAGATGTGTATTGATACTTATTATGCAAGATTTTCTATGTAATATAAGACCGCTAATTAATTCTAAAGGACGTTATGAAAGCATATATTTTTAATAATTTTTTCGACGATTTAAAGGCGAAGCGAATAACAAAGACTAAACTGTAGAAGAAAGCTATTTAAAATTTTGAGTTTTCGAAAAAAAAATCGTTGCAATTGAGTAATCTACCTAATTGACTAATTAATGCCTTTTGGGCAACTTTCACTTTCTGAAGGAGGGTTTTCCGCAAGCTTCCTATCCAAGTGTATTTAAATAATATCAACATTTGTCTAACATGTTAATAAATTAGAGATGGTACCTACCAGTATTTAGTCAATCGATTGAATATTTCAATCCACTAATCAATCACGATTGATTTAGTCACTATTGATCTAGTCGCGACTAACGTTAATCACGATTAGTCGTTAATCGTCAATCGTCAATCGCGACTAACTTGCTCTTTAGATACCACCCGACAATTCCTTCTTGTCGGTAGGCCGCGGTCGCGTTAGCGGTCGCGTTTGCGGTCGCGTTCGCACCGACCGCAGCAACCGACGAAAAAACGCAAAACTCTTGTTGACCGCTGTCGAGAATATCAATCGCAAACGTTTAATCGTCAATCGTGACTAACGATTGAAATTAAACTATTGTTAGTCGCGAATGACGATTAAACGAAAAAATCGCTATAAACGTATTCAATCGTCAGTCGTCAATCACTAGTCGACTAAATTTTGCCCAACGCTAATACCTACTCGTAATTCGACGAGAGGAATACTGCAACGAAAGCAAGACTATTCACCGAGGTCATTGCCAGAATTTTGTACGCCATATTCGTCTTATTTTCAAACGATTCTTCTCTTTTTCCAAGCCCTTGATAAAAAATACGCCAGAAATTGTAATCTTGAGAACCCCAATCTCCCCCTTTTAGTTGCTGTTCGCGACAGTTTGATAATGATTTCAAGTTGTAATTCTCTATGTAAAATAAAAAAAAGATTCTTTTTCTTTAATACATTTTTTTCTGGAAAAACGTATTTTTGAATATTAGGACATTTTTTAGAGGTATAATAGATTATCCTAATTGAAAAGGTAATTTGGAAGTTCCTTATTTTTTTAATGTAGGCATTTAGCCCTTAGAAAAATAAACGGAATATTAGAAAGTGAACATAAAAAAGCGTTTTCTCGGTAAACAATGTTATCTATCAATCATCTATCAATCATGAAAAACTTGCAAAAGTCAGATTTAAAAAGTACATACCTATATTCTGCTTTAGTTTTACGTACAGATACCTAATAAAATACGCTAACATACTGTCATATGCAAATCAACTACTACTGAAGGTGTTTTTTTACAATTTCTATATTTTCAGCTCATTGACTATTCAAACTGTCATCGCTATTTATTCTTTTATAAGACGCAGTAATTTACATCAAAATAATAATAATAATATTTTTATGGATATCTCGTTGTGACGTTAATAAAGGCCCTGGTCACCTAAGACCAGTGGTGAGTCGTCTCCTTACACCGCGGCAGAGCATCCTGTTTAGCTTGCACAGCCCGACCCTCCCTGACCAGGGGGTAGCTGGTGGGCGGAGAGGGGGCGGGGGGGATGGGGGAGGTCGGTCGCCCCCCGGCCATTCGGCGGCCCACCCCAACCTCCTCCGCGACTCGGGCCATTTACCCTTACGTTCGTTTCGGAATACAGTTTCCAGTAGCCCTCCCCCTCCCTCCTCCCGCCCCCCTCGGAAAACCGAGGGGCAGTGTCCCCCGCGCCGGCCCCGGCTATATAGTTGATGGAATTACATACATTTGCCCGTAGATATTTAATACTGGGGACTAATGGAAGTCGCTTCAGGGGGGGGGGGGGGGGTAGGGGCGAATAGCGAGTTGTTTTAGGTCTACTATTCCGTTTATTTGTTTTTGAGGGGGAGGGGGTGGGGTTTCGCAACAGCTGCTTGATTGATTCTGCTTATGACCTCGTTTGAAGGTTGAGATTTTGAGGACAGCTGACGTTGGTTAGATTGTGTGTTACAGTTTCGTTATTTATTACATTACATTACGTGTGTTTATTTATATTCTACCTGCCTAGAGACAAAACTATACAAAAAACTTTAGAGGCACAAGTTTCTACAATATATTTTTCTGTATTTTGTCAGCATGATACTCTTGGTATATAGATTCAGAATTATTCAAATCTCTTATGTCGTATATTGAGTATTTAACTAAGCTATGGACTATTAATTTTTTGACGGTATTATTTTTAAAAACTTTTTTTTGACAGTATTATAATAATAATTTTTTTCTAAGACTTCTTATAAGCGCAGGGACCTCATTATAAAAAAAGACGCGTTGGTAAAGAAAACTGTTGTGCATCTTGCTAAGTCGGTGGCGATTAATGGCGAATAATTAGGTAGGTACATGTATTAATTTATTTTAAATAAAATTCAATTGTAGGTATAGTATTTAAATATCTGCTGTCTGCTTTTTGAGATGAATTGTTAAACACAAGTTGAACGACATATGGCCTAATGTTCCGGGGAACGACAACAAATTCAATGAGAATTCTTATAGTTCAAAATTTCTTTAAAAGTTTCTCCAAGAACTTCGTTTAAGCCGTTTTTATCGATTCAGGAATCGTGACGATGTACTCGTGCTACATATAATACATCCAACAAAATAGTGATCTTTATCTACACAATACTAGAAATAAATCTGACCTAAGCCATAATCGACATTGACTTAGCAATTTGCACAACAGTTTCCTTCAACAAAGCGTCTGATTTTATAAAAAGGTCCATGCGCCGCGCCTATCAGAAGTCTTGGGGAGAACCAATTCAAAAATGTAATAGTCTTAGAAAAATGTATAGCTTAGTCAAAAATCCAACATATGACACTTATACTTATTATTATTATTATAGAGATTTGGATAATGCTGAATCCATAGTGTGTATCATGCTGCAAAATAAAGAAAAATGTCCTGATAGTTGGCATTTGCCAAAAAGAGTTATTTTTCTTTTTATCGACGATGGATTGAACCAATAATTAAATCTTAATATTTTAGTATACGATTATCTATTTCCATGACTATAACGTTATTACTAGGATAACTATGATCATAGACATTGTTCTATTTCTTTAATAGCTATTTTCATTACTACATTATTTTCTAATTATTGATGATTTTCATAACGATTATAAATTACTCCAATTAATTTATAGTCAGAACTATCACGATAGTTAATTTCCCATAATTATTTACATTAGTGAGAATATTAGACGCAATGACGCATCCGAGTGTAGGTATTCTTACCTACTGTAGTTGAATTTATGAATACTTTTAAAGGATTTTTTTACAACAAATACGTTTTACTCTATTGAGGAATTATTAAATTTTATAAAATGACTTTTTTTTCAGCCCCTTTATTTTAATGTAATGCGTATACTGATTATTTCATTTGTTGATTGTTTTAGCTTGAATTAATTATTTTATTGATTGTTTTAGTTATATGGTATCTTATATTTAAATATAATTACAATGTATTTAGATTCTTCTTGGACAAAACATTATAAAAATTAGTTTGATTGATTATCTGATTATTGATGATTATTGCTTTTGCTTGATGATTTCTGATATTGATTATTTTCATTGTTGATGGTTTTAGTTTTACTGCTTGTTGATTGCACCTTATATAGCTTCTACTTTATGAAGTTTCTTCTAAAACGAAATGTTGTATGCTCTCTGGGCAGTTTGTTACTTAAACATTGTATGTTTTTTTTAATAATTCACACAATAAAGAACTTGAACTTGAACTTGAACTTGAACTTGAATCAATTGTATTGTATTGTATTGTAATTGTATTGTATTGTACCATGTATACAAAATGAGTTTTTTTTTAAATTTGTGAAGTGGGCGAATCGCTACAAGCAAATTAGCAACTTTTAATTTAAACCAAATGGAATAAACAAAAGAAAAAAATATGTTTTGAAAGAATTGAGCAATTTTAATTTAATTTTTTAAATTGTGATTTCACTAATACAATTAAAAAAATTACGGGAAGATAATTAAAAGTAAATATTATTTCAGTACAATTGTAAAAAATAATTCTTAACCTAAGAATAATTTACTAAAATAGTAAATAATAGTCCAGTCAAAATAGTTTAAAATAGTCAATAATCAAGAGAGTCGACCCCAATTATCATAATTTAAAGTACAAAAATACGGTAGATAAAAAATACGAATAATGAGGTAGGTATTCTTAAATTCAAAGTAGATACCTACATTAGACATGACAATCAAAATTACGATTGCGTTTCTTCATGAAGTATAATCGGAAATTAGTTCGTGTGAACGAGACAGGGCAATACGCTAGAGCGGAATGTGAAATTAACGGTTGTCACCTTTTCGCATTAAAACTACTCACCAAAGCTAAAACATGTGAATCTAAGTTCGCACGAAATGTTTTCAAATTTATTCAAACGAGCATAACTTCGACAGGTAGTTTTTATCGACGATCATTCGTTTCATATTACGCTTTAACGGATTGCTCTATCTCGTTCGCTTGAACTAATTTCAGTTCTAGTTCACAAACTAAACGCAGTCGGGCCAATTATGTGAATAAAACAGAATATCAAAGAAATAACTTCCAATGTTAGCAATAAAACAATGAATAATTAAGCGTCTTTTAACATTAAAATTACGGTAAAATAATTTTCCTTTTTGTTTCTTTGTCCAGTCTGCAACAAATCTCAAATTCATTTATAGAGAGTTGAGCGAGTTGCGCCATCTAGCGGAGGTAAAATGTCGCGAATATTGTTTATTCGCGATATTTACCTATTACTTGATGGCACACTACAGAACAACTGACTTTGATCTTGTTGCATTTTCACTGTTGTCTACTATTTATAGATGTTAGAAATTTGAGTTTTTTAATATTTTTTTTAAAATCGCAACACTATCTTATCACTTATCCAGCAATGGCCAACGCTATGGAGTTTAGGGTGCCCACTTAGCAAGTTTGGATAGGTAATAAGTAGCAACGTGGAACTAATCTTTGAGTAATTCGGCTTTGAGTTGATCACAGCGGCCAAAGTAAACTTGGATTTATACACGGCCTCGACCCCTTGTCATTACTGTACAGGCTTACCGGGCGGTATTAGACCCTATTTGCACCTATGTACGCCCCCAAATTAAATTAATACTAAGGTGATATATATTACATATGGTGAGTTATATATGTATATTACATACATAACTATTAAGTGATTTAACACCTCTGTCAGTTTGCATAATCGCTGATTATTAAACGGTACGTTGGTTGCAAAACATAGATTTTTCTGATACAACAAAAAACAAAATTATTTCAAAAGTTTCGATTTCAACCAATGTCTAAATAGCTTTTCTTGGACAATAATTACATTTAGTTTTAGAAAATAGCTTAATAATTCTCAGGATGGGAACATCATTTGGACAAAGACATTACTCTTTCATACATACGCGGAGATTTTACAATATGATCAAATATGGAAATTGACATTTAAGGAATTTAAAAATAAAATAAAGAAATGGTTATCGAATCATGAAAGACTAATCATACATCAAATGTTAGAAATTATAGTTTAATAAAACTTAGGTGCACAAATTTCTTAACATATTTTTAAACATGTATGTTAAGTATATTTTAACATTGAACTAACTACCAAAAATAATTTGACTTTGTTGTTATATATTGTTTTGACAATAAATTGTACCTACTTGTTTCGAGTATTTATTTTTATATATAAAGGAATTGCATTCTATTTATTATATAATCGTTTAATATTTTCTATTTTAATTATTATTTTTTTGAGGACCACATTTTAGGACAATTTAGTGTTATTAAAATTATACTAAAACTTGTATTTAATAGATTGTAATATTAGAGTCCTGTCCACCCTAGAACGGGCTAGTCCCAGTTGGGTGACAGAATCAAATAAGCAAAAGGTTAAGGTTTTGTCATTCGGTTCCAGTTATTTTTGTAAGCAATATCAATATTTTATAGTAATTAATTCTTAAATAAATAAATAAAAAATAATTTTATAATACAAATATATCCAGAAAAATATATAAAAAAAATATAATTTAAAGAAAATATATAAAATAGGCCTTTTAACTGTCATCCATTACGATCGATCTTCCATTTTGATAAAAAACGGTCTTCTACTTCTATTAAGCCGGAATAACACGCTCGCCATTCAGTTACATCACTCTTCTGTTTACACTAACTCTTTTACGGTCCATTCTGCTCGTTTATGGAATCAGCTCCCACACTTTGTCAGGCATGCACCTACGTTGATCACTTTCAAAAAGTTGTTGGAGAAACATTTATTTTCACACAGCCAATAACCAAATACCTCGTCCTATCCTCTACTTTATACTTCCCATGTCGAAAGTAGTAAAAAATGGTATATTGTAACCTTAGCATAAGCTATTGATATATTTGTATTTGTGTATTTTAAATTTAATTTTATTACATCTGTGTGTGTTGCATGGTGACAATTAAGAATTAGTTTATAAAATGGTTGACTGTAAGATATCGTTATAGCGATAAATCCGCCATTTGTGCATTAATTGTCTTTTTATATAAAATTAGGGTAATATTCATTTAATTAATGTTTTTCTAGCAAAATAAAGTTATTCTATTATTCTATTCCTTTTAAAAGCCAATCCCTTTTCTTATGCACACAACTGTTTTTGTTGTATAGAAACTTTTGTGTTTAAGTTTATTGAAAAATGATTTTTTTTGTCTATTATCTTACAAATCAATGGCTATGGTAACGTTATTAAATCCGGCATTTACTCATTTCGGCTAAAAATAAAAACTATTAATTAGGTATTAGCGATTCGATTATTAATATTATCAAAAACAATCATTGTATTTTGATTTATCGACATGAAATATGTCATTATTTCTGACCAGAGAGAACAGATTACATTACAGAAACATTACATTACATTACATTACAGAGACAAAAAATATTTTGTCATTTTTGTCTTTTGGGCTAGGTAGAGAGGCTAGCCCTAAAGACAAAAGTGTCAAAATAATTTTTATCTGGCTGTTGGTGGATTATATAGATAAGATTGGACATTTCCGGTAACTCCTTCGCAAAAAAGCAGTTACAGACAGACGCATGGAGATACTCAGCAGGTAAACAGAAATACCGTACACATGGAAACATTCTCCTTATCAAGACATGATATAGGTTGACAAACGTAGACAAGACGAAGACTTGGCACAGTACAATACCAAAATATGGAAAGCTGTGCAGGAAATATATAAAACGGATGAAACGGTCACGAAAGCTAGGGAAGATGAAAAGACAAGTCGTTCACCGATACAAGAGAACATGAAACAAAAGGCATGAAAAAAACTGCGGAGCACTCGTTGTTCTTGAGTTGGTACGCGCACTGTTTCCATTTGAGCAGTTGCAGATGCGCGGAGCAAGTTGATGCGCGAACTTAGATCCCGAACTTGGATACTTACTTTAAGAATGCGCAAAATATCACGTTTGCCAGGCGCGTGTGAGTAAAATTTAAGAAAAAGTAAGTCGGGCGCGATATAGGCTACATAATTCTGTTTTATTAATAAAGATTTCAACTTTATCTTAGAGATATGCGGTTTCCGCTAGGAGTGAGGCGAAGGACGTACGGTGGACCCTCTTCGTCCGAGGGTGGAAATGGGCAAAGTAAGCAAAAGTTGCGGGCCGAGCTACCCTTGTCCACCCTCGTTACCTAAACCCCCACCCCTCCCTCTCAGACCCTCTTCACCTCCCCCTTAGAACCCCCCCCCCCCCCCGTAGTCAGGTGATGACCCCGGGGGGAACGGGGGAGGGGGTGTTTACGGAGGCGGTCGGTCCGCTAACTTGCTCCTCCGGCCGTTATAATAACACGTTGCTGGTCTGAATATTAATGTGATTGTTTTAAACTGATCGCCTGGTCGGATATACTCTGACCCGGGGCTGACCAGATATTCTCACCGGTTTTATATTCATATTCAATTCAGTTTTTCGTGCGAACATACAAATAAGATCGACACTTCTATTCATGGTTCCCCGTAGAATTAAAGCAAGGTTAGCGAACGTGGGATAAGTATAAAATGAGGTATACCCAGTTATTTAGGGAACCGTATTTATTTTGCTTGTGTAAACAAACATGAGTAGGTAATCAAATATAAACTTCATAAGACGACATTTTATTTTATTTTTTATTTCCATGATCATGCTATATCTATATTTTTAAATATAATAATAAGTCTAATTTGAATTCACTTACCTGTTTAATATTTTATATGTTTCATTTTGATATAGTACTATGTGTGCGCGCGTATGAATATATCATAGCCATACATAGAGTATGCCTTAGTACGGGCTATGACATAGTTAGGCAGATTCTGCAATTAATAAAATTGATGTTATTTATCTGGACTTCGAGAAAGCATTTGATACGGTGCCACACCGTCGGCTCCTTGCAAAACTAGAGCATCTCGTAATACGTGGTAGACTGCTGACATGGCTGGAAAAATACCTAACGGGACGTACATACCAAGTGAGAGTGGGGGGCCTATTATCGGATGTCCGTGAAGCGGTCAGCGGCGTACCTCAAGGTTCCGTTCTGGCTCCGATCCTGTTCGGGATCTTCATCTCTGATCTTCCGCAACTCGCCGGAATATCAACGAGCCTCTTCGCTGATGATGTTAAGCTTACTGCAGACGCTATTTTGAGTTGTGGAACGTTAAGAGAAGCTTTAGATGAAATCACGAAATGGACGGAAGACAGGGTTATTAAAACCAACCCTAAGAAATGCACAGTTCTACACCTTGGTAAAAACAACCCTAAAAATGACTACCAATTTGGATCGATCAGCTTAACCACCACAAATGCACAGAAAGACCTTGGTATAACAATAACGGACAACTTGAAATGGGCAAAAAATATTGAAAAATCGTAAAGCAGGCAAACTCAATTCTATATTTGGTAAAGAAAGCTTTTCAAGTATTGACGATACCGACATTTCTAAAAATTTACAAAATCTACATTCGTCCTCTGATCGAGTATGGTTTTTAAATCTGGAATCCTTATTTTGCCAAGGACATCAACCTGCTTGAAAGTATACAACGTAGAGCGACAAAACTGCCAAAAACCCTAAGAAAAACACCCTATGAACATAGATTAAAAATCCTCAAACTGACAACTCTGGAGCAACGGAGACACAGAAGAGATCTCATGAGACATACAAAATACTGAGGCAACACTACGACTGCCCAGGTTGGAAAGCATGTTTGTGTTCAATTCAAACCATTACTTAAGAGGTCACATCCTGAAACTCAACGTTACAAGCTTTTCTTGTATTCGAATTTCTTATTTGCTGAAAACTAATGGTTTTTGAAAGATTTTCAACCGCTTTAAAGACATATACATTTTGACTTATAAATAAACACTGGGACGTTATTTAAAATAATCGGAATCTGAAATCATTATAGTCATCTTGCCTCTTTTTAGACGACTGCCCAACAAAAAACGAGTGTAATGTGTTCAAGATTCATATATGTATGTTTTCCGTTGCTTTATTCCACCATAACTTCAAAACGCTTCAACCGATTTAGAAGTGTGTAGTTTTGTTAGAATTGTTAAGAAGTTTAGAGATGTCTAAAGGTACAAATGTCAATAAATTACCAAGAATATATAATTTTTAGTGTCAAATGAAAGGTCTGAGTGAGTACATTCCCGAAATGTACACGTATCTAGATAGGATAAATACATAAATCACAAATGTTTAATAAGAGAACCGCTTCGTATTCCTTTTAATATATATACTTGTTTATCGATATTTCCCTGCGTAGTTTTCATAACGTGTAGGATATCTATCTATACTAATAATAAATCTGTAAGGGTCGGTCATGGAGTAAGTTAGTTTGTTTTCAGATATATTGTGTTTATAGGCTCAATATATGATACTGAAACTAATTTCACGATTTTTAGAATTTTTTTCTGTATGTGTGTATGTATGTATGTTCCTCCATAACTCTTAAACCAATTATCCGAATTTGATGAAATTTGGTATAAAAACATATAGACATCTGGGACACAGGATAGGCTATTTAAATTCTAGCTCCAGTTATGATAAGACGTGGTCCCCATACAAACCTAATTTATTTTTTCGAGTATCTGCATGTTTAGCTGCTTATTATGTTGAATGAGGTGATTTTATTCAGATTTTGTTTACACTATTATAATCACATACATCTAAAAGAAGAGTATGCCAAAAATCATCGCTAGAAGTAGTAAAATGACGGAGTACTGATCAAAAACTCTGATCGCATTTTCGCCTGGCGCGCGGCGCGTGCGAGTTTATGACGCGGGGCGCGGGGAGCGAGTGTCTATAAATACGGACCAGAGCGGGGGCCCGGGGGCGCTCGCCATATAGAACGCCAAACTCGACCTGCACGGACGTGTCGCGTGTAGAGCGCGGAGCGTGGTGTTTCGTATGCATTGTTTCGAGCGAACGCTATTTTTTTTAATCTGTTTCATCGCTTTGGGTTTAGTTAGCATTTTTGTTTAGATCTACATATGTATGTTCATTTGATTATTGATTAATATACTAATATTATAAAGAAGTAAAGTTTGTGTGTTTGTATATTTGTTAAATTGTAAGGGGTAATCTCGGGATCTACTGAACCGATTTTAAAAATTCTTTCACCAATAGATGTTCCTATGTAGGTACCTACTTAGGTATTTGGTACCTACTTAGGTATTTTGCCTAACTGCCGGGAACGTTTTCTAGGGTCTTATTTTATTTAAATTTTTCTTTCCATTACCGGATAGTAGGTACCTATGTACTTGAATGGTTTTTTATTTGAATTGAGTTGATAGCTTTGTGTTTAGTTTAGTTAGCATTTTTGTTTAGTTCTATGTAAGTATGTTCATTTGATTATTGATTAATTTTAAGTGCAATAAAGGTGTTATTGCGAATATATATTACGCAATAATTTTTACTTTCCATTACCGAATAGTACCTATGTACTTGACTGGTTTTTATTTGAATCGAGTTGAATGTTCGTATTAATTTCGTAAGTATGTAGTTTATTCTGAAAGCATAGGTACCTTAGCTACAATGAAAGAGTAGGAATAATCTATACTAATAATCCTAATAATGTGTGATAATTTTTAGGATTTTTTTTTATACAATGCCGCCAATTAGGAAAAGAACTAATCTCAACTCTGTGTCTTCAAAAGCGAAAAAAGCTAGACTCGCGAGACAGTCTGAAAGTCAGCAAGAAAGAGATGCACGCCTACAATCAAATCGCGAGCGGAATGCTTTGTCTTTAGACATGGAGTCCTCGCAACAGCGAGAACAGAGGTTGTCGGTTATGCGTGGTAACACTTTCATTATGTAAAACTGTTACTTCGGTTAATGAGCTGATCGCCCAAGTTTATCCTGACATAGAAAATCTGTCTAGCAAGGAAAGCTCTTGGCTCTGCGAAAGAGCCATTCTCACCCCAAAAAATGATGAGGCGGTTGCTATTAATAACGCAATTTTAAGTATGTTCGAGGCCCCCGAAATGGTGTTCCATGCCATTAATAGGGTAGTTGATGATGGCGACGAGACTAACTACCCGATCGAGTTTCTCAACTCTTTGAATGCTCCTGGACTTCCGGCACATACGATAACGTTAAAAGTTGGTGCTCCCATAATGTTGCTGAGAAACCTAAGCACCCCCAAGCTATGCAACGGCACCAGGCTTCTGGTGAAGTCGTTACAAAGAAACGTCATCGAGGCGACCATACTAACAGGTTGCGGCCGAGGGGAAGACGTGTTCATCCCGCGTATCCCTCTCATCCCCAACAACTACCCGTTCGAGTTCAAGCGTGTACAGTTCCCTGTGAGCGTCTGTTTCGCTATGACTATAAACAAGTCGCAGGGACAGACGCTCCGCACTGCAGGTGTAGATCTCCGCACGAGCTGCTTCTCTCACGGACAGCTGTATGTTGCTTGCTCAAGAGTGAGCAGCAGTAACGATCTTTACATCTGCACTCCCCATAACACAACACACAACATCGTTTACAAAGAAGCGTTACAATAAGATCATGACGACTGCTACCACCTTACCATATGATTAGCATCCCTTTTAATCACGCAATAAAAAATGTTATTGCACTTAATGCTTCGTAAAAATCGAAATGTACGCGAACGGAGTCGCGGGCACAGCTAGTTATTAAATAAAAGTCTTCTTACCTAGAACTATCGATGTCTAATTATTTCTATAATATTTGTAGTTGAAACATTTGTAAATATACCTATTATCATGATTATATAACATTTCATCGAAATCGTAACGAAACAATTGCATACCAACTGTTGTTGTTTTTTCGGGCTTCGCACATTTTGGGTCGTTGAAAAGGTTTATTTCGCTGATTTCAAACAATAATATATTTAAAAAAATATATGATTATTAACCTATACTTCTATACTTATATTATAAAGAGGTAAAGTTTGTGAGTTTGTGAGGTTGTAGGTGTGAGGAGTAATCTCTGGATCTACTGAACCTATTAAAATTCTTTTACCAATAGAAAGCCGCCTTATTTGTGAGTCTCGTAGGCTATATATTAATCAGAAAAATAAAAGACTTTTTCGTGGTAGTCGGATTCGCAAAGTAAGTCGGAGAAAAAAACGGTCGAATGAAAATGTTTCTTACGAATGAATATATGATTGAGTACTAAAGAAAAGTTGTAGAGCTTGATAATGCCTACAAAAAAGTTAGTGATAGCATATGTCTACCTTTTATATTTAAGTCACAAAAAGTAGTTTTTTATATATAATAAAAAAAAATAATCGTTAGATCATGTTTATTAGTCATATTATCAACAATTATGAATTCTTATCAAAATGAGTAAATTTATCGTCTCAAGTGTTTAAAACAAAAGATGATTCCATTTTACTGCATATAATTTCCCTTTTAGTGCATAAATTGTTAAAGAGATAATACCACATAGGTATGGAACCGCGACTGTATCTCGGGTTGGACTCCTGAAAGACAATATATTTTGGTACCAAACAATAACATTACATCTAATATAGTATACAGAGAAGTTTTGAACAATTAAAATGAACGTAATTTATTCAATCATAATCATTTCATTCACTCATTTGAAACCCGGTAAAATAGCAAAATTAGCATGCAAATACATACACACATATGCAGTAAAAATATAACCCTCCTTTTGGCAGTCAGGAAATAAATTATAGCACTCAGTACTAACCGAACCACACTCATAATTTAATTACAAGTAAAAATGTTTACCGCCCAACGAAGTGGGTACAGGTGATCAGCTAGTATACAGTTAAATAAAATGAAATCAAAGATTTTCAAACATCGTTACTGTAATATGAAATCGAAAACTATCGCAGTTATTTGACATTATAAAAAAGATTATAGCACTCGTTTTCTACACTGGACAACAGCGGTTGCAAAATCGCCGAAACGTCGTGGGTTACAAACTTCAAGCAGTAAAATCATTTTGTCCTATTTATAAAATCGTTACTGAAGTACCATCTTCGTGCGAGTGAATATCACGATTGACAAGTTATAATGTTATTTGGAACGATTTACCCTATTCTTTACGTCCGGAGATAAGATTTAAAAAAAAATGCGTATGTAGAAGTAATAATATTTCGTGTCGGAAAGGGGGAGAGGGGGGGAGTTGCATCGATAAATTATGCAATTTTCAGTCGGTTGTCCGCGCGCACACTTTTGCAAATCCGTCCCCCCGCGTGCAGTGGACGTAATGAGCAAGGGTTGTCGCTCTCTCCCCTCTTTTTTTTTTGTTATATGCTACTCTGCAACCGCTTGAGGGGGTGAGGAGGGGAGGGTAGGGGGGCGGCGGTCGAGACTGGGAGGCAGCACGGTCAGCTCTCGGGCAGTCGCTAGTCAGGGGGGCGCCGAGTCCGCCGGGACACCCGCCGCGGGGTCGGGGAGAGCACCCCCCCGGGGAAGGGGGGGGGGGGGGAGACGCCGCAATGTCAATACGTAACTTGGACGTCCATTTTGTTTGTGTTTGTTTCCACTGCGAACTTTTCTTCGCTGCTTTTTTCGTTCGTAATGTGGAGTGTTCTGCTAGCTAGCCGGATATTGGTTTGCGAATTTCGTGTTCCACGACGTCTTTCGCATGTTTGACTCGCGCGCCGAGGATTCCGTATTTTGTTGACAATTTCATTTTATATCATTAGGTCGTTACCCAAGTAATTAAGGGTTTTTTCATATATGCCACATTGAATTTGAATAAACGGTTCGTGTCGAAATTCCGAATTGAAATAAATTTTAACTCATAGCCATGTTCCTTTTTTTTCTAAAACAGCTATCCATTTCTACTTTCCTAAAATAATACATCGTGTTATAAAATGTGTATGTGTGCGTGTGTGTGCGTGTGTGTACTTATGTGTGTGTGTGGGTGCTTGTGTCTGTACATACCTTATCTCTGAAACCAAACCACACGACCAATTAGGATCAGATTACGTACAAAAATAGTTCATCCTAATACCGACTGAGAGATATCCGCATTTTTATTTAATCATAAAAAAAACAAATGCTTTACTAGGTACTGCTCCTATAAAAATAAGAAATTGTAATTTAGAATTCTGAGGACATTGCCTACAATTCTTCCAGATTCTGGAAAGCTTTTGAATGAAATAAAATATAATCTGAAAATACTTCATAACTTTGTTATTATTACTGGAAAGAAATACTGGAAAGAAATAGTGTCTTGGATACTTAGAATTATATCTCCAACTGTTATAAGTCATTTCTTTATTTCTTTGATATGTATAATTATTTCTTTGATACGGTGGTATATAATTGTAATAATATATTTTTTAAATGATTTTCCGTCATAGTTTGCAGTTCTTGACAGTATATTCATATTAACTATTGTCTAGTTAGTATATTCATATTAACTATTGTTAGACCGGAAAGAGCTGCAATGTTTAACACCGCCACAGGACCTCAAAATTCGACAATAAATCGGATCTTCAACTTTTACACTATTGCACAAATGAAAATATATGCCAGCGATAAGAAACGACAGAAAGAATAATATAATAAATGATTTTGAAAACGAGTATTTAAAGCTTTATTGTTACAACGGCGGACTTATTTACTGCAAATTTTCTATGACCAACCGATAAATCAGTTATTATACAATTCAGTTATTTTAGACTTAACCCTTCGAGTAGCGGCATAATTCGGCATATTTCTAACTTGTACTTGTCTTACGGAAAAATACGGAACCCTATTTAGAAATTGTAGATACTATAGTGATCTTTATTACATTCTCTATCAAAGGTAATATTTCGTTTTGTTTATTTACGTACAAAAATATTTAGATATTAACTCATAAAAACCAATACATATTTTGATGATTTCTCGAAAAAAAAATGATGATGTTTGACAATGGAATTTTACCAGAAATATCTGCGAAATGACGCACGAAATTATTATAGCGGCCGTCTATGTATCTATGGTAATAATAAGATATTTGGTATGGATTTTAGGATGCGTTCGAATTAGAAAATAATATTACTGTGCGCTCCGGGAGCAAGTCGCCAATATTGGTCATTACGTAGTCAACGGTGTTCTGATGTGCAACCAAATTTGGTTGTTACGTAGCCGAAGGGTTTAAATAGAAAACATAAAATAGCATTATATCTGGGGAAGGAGAGGCATGGAAATTAGCGGCAATGCGATAATATGACTTTGAATTACCTATATGAATTAATCATATCATCTATCATCTCATCTCTTATCTAAACTTAAATTGGCCAGTGAGGAAAAATTACCAGTGAGGCAATTACATGTCCCTTTTTTAGCCCGAGCCGGTGCTGCGTTTCGCAGCTAAATACTGGTTTCCATATCGTAATAAGCCTTGAGCAAAATCTATTACGCTTTATACTCAATTACATATAGGCACAACTACAACGGTCTAACTTGTCACCTCAGCAAGTTTTAACGATATTGGATCGTTCTGTCTCCCGTGAGGGGAGCGTAGAAGACTTCTACCCTCGTAACTAAACAGTCCACTGTCTAGTTACGCCATTCGCCCGTAAGAAGCCAACGCCTTACCGCGCGGTAGCCAGGTTAATCAATCGGCGGGCCGATACTCGAGCACTTACTTCCAGTTGCAACCAGATTAATTCGGACTTCCGACTGGTTACAGGTTCGAAGTCGCTTCCGCGGTCCTCTCCCTTACCGAATCTATCGCAGACCACGGCATCTTTTGCCCGGCTCTCCACCCGGGATCAGGTGGACGAATGGTCGCTTCAAGAGCAGTTGCCGTAAGGTAGGTATATATATATTACCCTTGCTCTATACTGTTTCCAGACTCCCCACGGTTGTCAGTCGGAATGCACAGTCGATTGGCTGATGCCGCACGGTGCGCAAACCGTCCAGGAGCGCCCGAAGGTTGATTCCTAGGGTAGACTGGCCCGCAGGCCAGAGTCCTACCCGGGTTCGCACTTCTGCGTGGTGGCCGCCGGATGCGTGTTGACCCATGCGTTTGGCCGACCCCACACATGGGTCTTAGTGGCGGCTAATCTATCTCTATCATCTGATCTCTTATCTAAGTTGAAATTGGCCATTGAAGAAATTGTCAATTTCATATAGCCCGAGCCGGTTAAAATAATATATTTTAGGAACATAAACGCCACTAATACATTTTGCGTTTAGCAGCAAAATACATATCGCAGTAGGGGATGGGACAAGTGGGCGCGGCCAACTGGGCGCGGCCAACTGGGCGCGGCCAACTGGGCGCCGCCGACTGGGCGCTGGGCCGACTGGGCGCAGGGACAACTGGGCGCGAGCCAAGTGGGCGTGGGACAGGTGGGCGCCAAAATTATATTATGCAATATATTTATATATTTATTTATTGTGACTGACGAGAAATATTTTTATTGCTACATTAAATAAAAAATAACTAATGGTGAAACATTACCTTCGTAGCTATACTGTGATACACCCGTTTCAGAGCTAGGTTTTATCATGGCATTTACATTTACATAATAAATACTTAATAAATTTAGTGCAAAATATCAAAAGAAAGTATTCTATATTCTATGAAAGCTTTTAAATACATTTACTCAAATAATTTACATGACTCGAAATAGTTAATGCTCTGTTGATATAATATAGATCGTTTTATTTTTATATTTATTTTACAGCCAATCTACTCGTAAGTTTAAAGACGCCCTAGGCCGAAGGGGTGCCTGTTGCTGTTTTTGTTATTTATCCCTATTTAATTTGATTATATTCAAAATTATTATACCTTTTTAAAATAGATTTTTGTAACATGCATATCGAATTTATAATTTTATCGTGTGACTATTTCTTTTTCATTATTTTACTATTTATTGCAATGATTTTTCCGCCTACAATTATTGCTTAACCTTGTTAAAATTTATTTACTCTCTAGACACTTGTCATAGACCGATCGCAGTAAGCTCTTGGGCAATCGAATACGCTTTATAATCAATGGCATAGGTAAGAATCTAAAAGATGTGCATCATGCCACGTGAGAGATCCATAATAGATACCTACACAGATATACACATATATATTGCATACATACCAGATCTAGAGGGAGGAGAGCTCCCTTCAAAGAGTAAGGGCGGGTGGGCGACCGCGCGAATTAAGATTGACGCTAACTGCCTTAAAGAGCACCCACACCGCCATCTAGTCAAATATTTTGCTAATTAAATTAAGTCCCGTAAAACCGTTTCGCCGCCTCCGGACGAAATTCGCAAACGGACGAAATAGCGAGGTGAAGACAAACTTCGAAATAGCTCTGCACTCGCCGTCTAGTTACTGCCGTTTTCGGATGAATAGGTAATATTGCACTTTGTGGATCTGAACATAGAGTTCGAGACGTAGTAATATTAATATATGGCCTGAGACTATAGCCCTAAAGCAAGGTTAGAAAGAAGAACTTGAAGTGTGATCATATAAGGGACTTATATTTTTAGCATTGATTATACAGGTGAGTTTTAATCAATCGGCATCATCGAAGTGAAAAAAAAGAGAAGCGCACCATCTAGCAGTAGGTAAAATATCTCGAATTAAAAATATTCGGGATATTTTACCTATCGCTAGGTGGTAAAGCGCACTTATAGCTTGATTTACTTTTTTTTAACATGAAATTTTCGAAATTTTTAAAGATTTTTTTTTCAAAATATATATTTTTTGGATTTTTGCAAATTTTTTATCAAAATTTGCTATTCTGCTCGAGCTGATTGGTTCACCCACTTTCTCATGCCGGTTAATTTAAACTCAACCTGTATAAAGTATAAAATGCTCAACGCCGTAATACGTTTTGGAAACTCTTTTGCGGCGGTAATATGCAGATGGCGCTGATGGCTTTGTCAGGCGAAACTAATAGCAATTGATTTGGTGATATAAATGAATTAAAATTACCTTTTAAATGAATTGTTATTTATAAAGGCAAAAAATATCTATGGATTTTAGAACCAACAAAGATTTGGTTTGCGAAAAACTAAATAATTTTTAAAGCTGTTTAAGTAGATTGAGTGTTTGTAACCAGTACTTTACTTAGTTTTCAAATTTAGGTACGCTGAGAAAAACATTGGATTTATTATTCTTTTGTTATTACGGTTTTGTACAAATAGAGTTGTCAACTACAACGGGCGAAACTGTCACCTCAGGAAGTTTTAACGATTGGTCGTTCTATCTCCCGTGAAGTGAGCGCAGAAGACTTGGACAAAACAGTCCACCGTCAAGCTCCGTCACATGCCCGTAAGAGGCCAACGCTTTATCCGCGAGATAACCAGGTATGTTACCCAGCGGGCTTACACTCACGCCCTTAATTCCAATTGCGACCAGATTGCTCCGGTATCTCGATGGTTACGAGTTCGAGGTCGCTTGCACGGTCCTCTCCCTTACGAAGCGGTGAAACGGTGTATACCGAATCTATCGCGGACGACGGTATCCTTTGCCCGGCTGTTCACCCAGGATCGGGTAGCCGATAGTCGTTTCAAGAGCAGTCGCCGTAAGATCAGCTAATACCCCCGCTCTATAGCAAACAGTACTGCTTCCAAACTCCTCCGACTGTTAGTCAGAGTGCACAATCGATTGGATTACGCCGCACCGTGCGCAGACCGTCCAGGAGCGCCAGAAGGTTGACTCCCAGAGGCAACCAGCCCCAAGACCAGATTCCTGCCCGGGCTTGCACTTCATGCGTGGAGGCCGCCGGATAGGTGTTGACCCGTGAGTGTGACCAACCCTGAACAAAATGGGTCTTCGTGGCCAACTCAGCAAGGGCCTATTAGCTCCCACGGTTTTGTACAGAATAATAATAATAATAATAATAAAACTCTTTATTCTTAAGAAAAGGCGAGCTTATTGCCTGCAGGCAATATTTTAGAGCTAACCTATACTATTGTAAGAACATTATTTGCGAGTAGACTACATAACTTAACCTATATAAAGAGTATGACAAATAAAATAAAGGAGGATAGAAAGAAGTATATACTTTACTCTTTGTGGGCACAGATTTGCCACATCAAAATAATCTAACACCTATAAGGACGCTAAAGTTTTAAAAGGAGGGGAATGGGAGGGGAAAGGGAATTTATCTGGAGGATTTCAAATGCTCTCTGAGTCTGTTTTTAAAAGTTGTTATGCTTGGCGCGGTTCTCACATTTTTTGGCAAAGTATTCCAAAGACGGGCTCCATGCACGGTGAAAGAGAATGAGAAGAAGTCACTGCTGTGACTAGGGATGGAGAGTAGCAGGTTGTTTTTTGATCTCAGAGTGGCGTTCATGAGCCGATAGTGCAGTAAATCTGCCGGTAAGATAATTGGGAGCGACGCTATCCAAGATCTTGAAAAGCATACAGAGAACTCGCATGTCTCTTTTCTCCCGGGTCGACAGTCACTGAAGCTTCTCTCTGTACTCCGTGATGTGGTCAAATTTTCTGAGGCCATGGATATACCGAATGCAAACATTTTGGAGACGCTCAACTTTGGTGGATAACTCCTCTGTGGGGTCGAGAAATGCGACATCTCCATAATCCAGAAGGGGGAGGAGAGCAGACTGACAAATCGTAGTCTTGCTCTCCGCCGGGAGGATCTTTTTCAGCCTATTCAGCGAATGAAATCGGCCGAAGAGTTTGCGTCGCATTTCTCGAATATGTGGCCGCCATGAGAGGTTGTCGTCCATATGGACACCGAGGTTTTTAACCTGGAAACTGAAAGGGACCTCATCCGCACCGATGCAGATCTTCAGAACTTCATTTATGTTAATCCTCGAGGTAAAGTAACTGCTACCGATGATAATAGCTTTTTGGAAGGATTTAAGAGCAATCCATGTGCTTTGGACCACTCATATATCATCGATAGATCTTCATTTACAGCAGCAATTGTTGTATCAATATCTCCCGGGCGAAAGTGAGAGTATATTTGGACGTCGTCGGCATAGAGGTGATATTTTGCTTTAATGGAGTTGGTAACTGAGTTAATGAATAACGAAAAGAGGAGTGGGGATAAAACACTACCTTGTGGGACGCCGGCGACTTGTGGTAGAAGATTAGAGATCTGATCTTTGTTCCTGACGCACTGATATCGATTATTCAGAAATGATTTAAACCAGTTTATTACGGGATTCGCAAAGTTACATGATTCTAATCGAGCAAGGAGAATATTATAATCGACAGAATTAAACGCACTGCTGAAGTCTAAAAGGACGAGAATAGTGAGCTGTCGATTATCCATCGCTTGACGAATATCATCGGTAACATGAACTAAGGCAGTAGTCGTGCTATGATGGGGTCGAAAACCTGATTGGAATGGGTTTATAAGGTTGTTAAGAGAAACATAAGAGAGCAACTGACTATATGCCAGTCTTTCAATAGCTTTGGCTAGCACTGGGAGAATTAAAATCGGCCTAAAGTTTTCTGGGGAATTTGTTGAAGAGGTTTTTGGTATTGGGACAACAATGGCTTTCTTCCAGACAGCGGGTAGTTCGCCACTTTTAAGAGAAAAATTGAAGATGAATGCAACTACTTCCGCTATTTCATTTAAAATAGGAATAATAAGTTGAAGGCTTATGCCATCATGACCCACAGCTTTCGACTTGATGCTTAGTAGCATTTTAGTTACCTCCTGGGCTGATATTGAAGAGAAATCAAAAGTTGGGCTGTTAGGTAGGAGTAAAGAACTACTACGGATCGCAAACAGAGCATTGCTCTTAACCACGTCATCTAGGATGACAGGGGGGGATGAAAAGTGTACGTTCAGGGCGTCGATATCTATATTAGGCTAGGCAATCGAGGACGACTTGCCGATTCCAAGAGAGTGAAAAAGTTTCCACATTTGAGCGGGAGAAGCAGTTTGGAGAAAGTGGTTTATATGGAGTCTCTTAGCATTCCGACATAGCTGGGTACATCGGTTTCTAAGCACTCTGTAAATTTTCCAGGTACTTGGAAGGCGGTCGCGTTTAAATTTTGTTTTCGCTCATGAAACTATGTTTCAATCGTATTTTTTTTGAATTATAAGGAATTTTGTTGAAACTCCAATACTCGATTATGATTATCAACATTTGTCGTAGGGTTAATACGGAAATAACAGTATTCTGTAATTTGAACATGATTCGTTTATCCGACTATATCCTTATGTATCCTACTATATGTTAGAAGCGAGATCCAAAGGTCGGGACGTAATGAAATAACATTATGTTTTAACGTTACGGCACGGTTACTACCGTCACGCCAACACCGGTACGCGTCATGTAAATTAATACGTATGGACCACATTTCGAGTTATATACGTAATCCTTGTTAAAACTTGCGTATTTCAATGTATTCGTTATATTTTTCTCAGTGTACTAGCAAGCTTATTAGATTCAACAGGTTTGAAAAGTTCCTTGACGAACGTCGGTGGGTTAAGGGGGTATTCTGGTTTAGGAATTTGAAATAATCGTTTTTTTCCTTTGCAGATTTTTAAAGTTTAGTCCTTTAAGAATATGTCCTCAATAGGATTTTTCAAAATTCGCATTATTTTCGGAGTTACAGCAACTTTATTACGTGGCGAATAAACCGATCGTGCCGGAACGAATCGATCAATAGACCCCCGTACTATAATGTAATCCCCGACTTCATGATTATGAAGCTAGAGCAGCTCGCTTAGCTGTAAGAACTTCAGAAATTTAAATTTTGAAGTAGAACCAAATGTGAGAATTAAGTACCATTATCTGAGTTACGCTCCCGAAATTTTGTTTCAAAGTTTAAACGCTTTTTTTGTCGAAACTTCTTTTTTCGAACTAGTCGACATGATATCTCCATTTATACTTAAACGATTTATTTGAAATTTGGTCAAAATCATCTTTGCTTATCCCCCTGTATTCGAGAACATATATATATATATATATATATATATATATATATATATATATATATATATATATATATATATATATATATATATATATATATATATATATATATATATATATATATATATATATATATATATATATATATATATATATATATATATATATATATATATATATATATATATATATATATATATATATATATATATATATATATAAAAAACAAATAATAATTTAAAAAATAATTAAAACACAATGTCATTTTTTTTAAATCATCGCCATTTTGCTAGATTAGAAGCACAATTTTTCAAGATCCGGGTCATAGCGACGTCCTTACCAATCAAGATTTGTTTATTTTTCTTTGTTTCATAACATTACCAGGACGCACCTTTTTTTTAGCCCCTACTGCACTAGCATTTAACTCTTTGATAAATTTTTTTTGTATTCTTGAAACATCAATGAACATGTCGTAAAAAAATCTATTCTATTTTTTTTAACCTACTCGGAAAAACGCCTTAAATTTAGGCCTATAGACCAGAACACCCCCTTAAGGTTAAATATCTGTGATTTTAGAACCAGCAAAAATTACGCTTGAGAAGAATGTAAATCACCTGCAGTGAGCTCTCTGTCTACTTTATGGATCTTGAACGCGGCGCGCCTAGTGAGACATCGCTCAAAAATGTTATAGATTGAGATCTGGCGGCTCGGCGTGTAGGACACATCCCGCGGAATAAAAAGCGTCTCGATGATCAGCAAAAAGTGGTCCTACAGAGCGGTTTGGGCGGGCCGCCCTGACGGAGACAAATGACTGGCGCGAACGCTACGGCCGCCGCGCGCTTGCGAACGATAGCCGGCGTAGGGCGGGCAGATCGCGCGATCGAAGGTCAATCCAAAGTGGAACGAAGGCCGAATCAAAAAATCAGATGTGTCACCCCAAGACTTTCCCGGCAATTAGCCGAGGACGCCATCTCATTGATTTTGAAAATCGAATTGTTCGCCGATAACCGCTTGAAAGCCAGGCTTCGTGAGCAAAAAACTGCGCCGCAGCTTTTTGGTCGATTTTTTAAATAAACTTAGTGTTTATACGCAATATCGTTTTTTCATGAATTCCCTCTTGTAAACTGTTAATTAATCTTATTAGTCATGTCTATTATATACTAGCTGACCCGGCGAACTTCGTACCGCCTAGCGGTCAATGAATGTCGCGTTACAGATTAGCTGAACTTAATTTATGATTTTATGGAAGTAATAAAATGAATACAAAATAAACATTTAGTTCACTACATTATTAATATAATAACACAAAAATAAATATACAAGTACAAAAATTAAATATATCAATCGCGTGTTAGCATAACATTATTGAATTGAACTATGTAATAATTGTGGTCCGAATATTGTGGATATATCTTGTCGATTCGAAACCCTTATTTAAATACTTTCTTTAATTTCAGGGGAAAGTTTACCGTGTCCACGGGATGAACATTGAATGTTTGGCAGTTACGAAACCCATGAACATTTTGTATGGGAAAATATTTTTCTTTTATTTTATTAATTCGTTAATTTTCCTATGTTTTAATAATTATTCTGCTATTCGGGACGGAGACAAATACCACAAATCAAACACCATGAAAATCGGTCCAGCCGTTCTCGAGTTATAAGTGTTCAAACAAACCCGACTTTGTTTTATATATATAGATTTATATACTACTAGCTGCGCCCAGCGGTTTCACCCGCGTGGTGATGGAAAATTGTGATAATGATGATAGAAAATCATATATCTTTATAAATTATAGCATATGTGTTATTCTGATGTGTAAGCTATATTATTGTAAAGTTTCATCAAAATCCATTCAGTAGTTTTTGCGTGAAAGAGTAACAAACATCCATTCATACATACAAACTTTCGCGTTTATAATATTAGTAAGAAATTTGGAGGCTGGCCGAAACGGTTACGCGAGGATCTGTCAAACGACGCAAAATGCTAATAGGAACTGTTGGCGTCCGACGGGTTAAACATTCGAATTTCGTACAAGCGACACAACGAAATACAGATTTAAATTTCGAACGTAGTCGCGCGATATCATACACACGTCACCACAAATTTAAATATTTCATTCTTCAATACATTTTTATGGCGGACTTTAAATGTTATTTGTGTCGCCTGCATATGAGACATTCCAACCAAAATTTTAAAATATGGTTTCAGCTCAGTAAGGCATCTGTGTACATAAATTCAAGTTTCTACGTCTAATATTTTGAGATTAAAGTATGACTAGCGCGCCCACTGTCGGACAATTTCATTTCAACCACAATCTTTTCAACTCTTGCCATGACCAAATGATGCCTGCATGCCAAAATTCAGCTCAATCGGATTAAGCGTTTGGGCGCTAACGTGGAGGAATACACACAGATAGACACACAGAGAGATTTCAGTCTGGAAATGGTCCTAATCATCTCGGGGGTATCATTTTTTTATTGCGTTTACAATACTTTACCTTCTGGACGGTTTCTAGGGCGATAAAGTAATTCGTTTATCAAATGGTTGACTATAAGGTATCGTTATAGTGATAAATCCACCATTTGTGCATTACTTATATTTTATACCAGTGTAATCTTCATTATGTTAATACCACTTTTGAATTTTCTGCAACTAGAGAATATATGATTTTTATAAGGATTTCTGATTTCAAATAACTGCATTCATCATCGAGTTGTACAAATTATGCAAAACCCGAATGTAATTAAAGCGCTTAGATTGTCACATCACAAACCCAAAGAGTTTAAATGATGAGTGGGATAGTCGGCGAATGTGCTCTCCAAAGTTTAACCGAGGATAGAAGAAAAACTCGCAGATCTGCAGGTAACAAACCCCTAGCTATAGAGTAATCATGGCAGTGGTGTGCAGACAGCCTAGTGTACTTTGTCACTGTATATTTATTAACCCTTCGAGTAGCGGAATAATTTCCGTATTTATTGCAGAAATCGACCGCGGCAATTTCTTGCAATATCGACGCGCTCGACAAAAACTTTTATAACTATGGAACTACTATAGCAATCATAAAAAGAATAACTGCATAATGATCGCATTGAAATCTCATTATGTAAAACAATCAGATAATTATGAATAAATATAAAAAATCGAAGACTATCGCGGTTGTTTGACATTATAAATAGGATAGAAAACGAATTTACCGCGTGAAATTTGTAGGACAACGGCGGCTGCAACGTCACCGAAACGTCGGGTCCTACAAATTTCACGCGGTAAATTCGTTTTCTATCCTATTTATAAATATAAAAAAGTCGAAAAGGTGTAAAAAACTCGACATTTATAAGTTGTACGGAAAAATCCGGAACCCTATTTAGACATTGTAATTATTATTATGATCTTTATTAGATTCTCTATCAAAAGTAATGTTTTGTTTTGCTTATTTACATACAAAAATATTTAGTTATTAGCTCATAAAAACCAATAATTTTTTTGATGATTTCTCGAAAAAAAAAATATGATGTCTGACAATGGAATTTTACCAGAAATATCCGCTAAATGACGCGCGAAATTGTTCTAGCGACCGTCTATGTATCTATGGTAATAATAAAATATTTGGTATGGATTTTAGGATGCGTTCGAATTAGAAAATAATATTACTGTGCGCTCCGGGAACAAGCCGCCAATATTGGTCGTTACGTAGTCAACTGTGTTCTTATGTGCAACCGAATTTGGTCGTTACATAACCGAAGGGTAAGTGAACATATGAGACTTTTTGGAAATGATTTTAATAAAATAGGAAACAAAAATAAATTCTGGGGTGTAATGAGCAACTTTTATTTTAGAGGTGTTTTCCAGGACAAATGCCGCTTTAATGCCGTTTATTATGACATAATAAACGCAATTATTATGACATATAATTGCCTTATATTGATATATAATGGTCATAATAATTATTGCCTTATATTGACATATAATTGTCATAATAATTATTATGACAATAATTATTATGACATATTAAAATGCAAGTTGGCTCCATGCATAAACAGCGTTAATATCATGTTGAAAGACCTCACAGGCCCAGGCATAAAGATAATTTTAAATAATCGGCAAATAATGAGTAACAAGGTCGATGTAACAACTATTCTAAATTATTCAAGAATAGATTGAAAATCGAAGGTTTAAAGTTTGGGCCTTCATTAACTCCATATAGGGTGTTGTATAATTTTATTTTCAATCAGTCAAATTTAACGAACTGTTGTCGGCCTCCGTAAATCGGCTAGTTTTTGTAGAAAGGCTTTACATGGCGCTTGTGAACCGGCGCTCATGCGTTAAAGTGCGCTTCCGTGGACGTGATTTTGACGGAAAAGCTCTTACGCGCGGACGCGTCTTGTGCTTCGACCCACCCCGGCACTCCGACACACGAACTCACCATATTTATTACAGGGAAAAAAATACGGCAGATGCCCAGATGCCCTATATTTAGAGTAGCTGTAATAATTATATCTACTAAGATAAAGGTAATGTTATTTTTTATAGGAATGACATACAGATATTTCTTATCTGGAGAAGCTTGATTTAAGGCTTTTGAATAATGTTTAATAAAAAATGCCAAAACAATAAAAACAAAACAACTAGAGTTGTCAACTACAACGAGCGAACCCATCCCCTAGGAAGTTTTAACGATTAGTCGTGCTCTCTCCCGTGAAGTAAACGCAGAAGACTTGGACAAAACAGTCCACCGTCAAGCTCCGCCACATGCCCGTAAGAGGCCCACGCCTTAACCGCGAGATAACTAGGTGTGTTACCCAGCGGGCTTACACTCACGCCCTTACTTCCAATTGCGACCAGCTTACTCCGGTCAGCCAATCGACTGTGCACTCTGACTAACATATTGAGTTGTCAACTACAACGGGCGAGCCCGTCACCACAGGACGTTTTAACGATTAGTCGTTCTATCGACCTGCAGTGAGCGTAGAAGACTTTGGACATAACAAATCCGACGTCTAGCTACGCCACAACCTGTAAGAGACCAACTCCTTTCCGCGAGAAAGCCAGGAATTACTTCCCAGCGGCTTGAGAAACTCGCGCCCGAGTTCGAGGTCGCTTGCGCGGTCCTCTCCCTTACGAAGCGGTGAAACGGTGTATACCGAATCTATCGCGGACCAAGGCGTCCTTTGCCCGGCTCTGAACCGGGATCGGATGGCCAATGGTCATTTCAAGAGCAGTCGCCGTAAGGTACGCAACCACCCCCGCTCTATAGGAAACAATACAGTTTCCAGAATCCCCCGACTGTTAGTCGGAGTGCTCAATCGATTGGCTTGCGCCGCACGGTGCGCAGACCGTCCAGGAGCGCCAGAGGTTTGATTCCCAGGGGAAACTGACCAAGGGCAGAGTCCTACCCAGGTTCGCACCCCGTGCGTGGAGGCCGTCGGATGGGTGTTGACCCGTGAGTGGGACCGACCCTGAACACTGACTAACATCTTGCGGTGTCGACTACAACGGGCGAACCCGTCACCACAGGACGTTTTAACGATTAGTCGTTCTATCGCCCTGCAGTGAGCATAGAAGACTTTGGACAATAACAATCCAACGTCTAGCTACGCCACAACCCGTGAGAGTCCAACGCCTTACCGCGAGTTCGCCAGGAATAAACCCGGCGGGCTCGAGATACTCGCGCCCTCACTTCCAGTTGTAACCAGATTTCTCCGGTCTCTCGATTGGTTCCGAGTTCGAGGTCGCTTGCGCGGTCCTCTCCCTTACGAAGCGGTGAAACGGAGTGCACCGAATCTATCGCGGACCACAGCGTCCCATGATGAGGTGGCCACGATGACCCATGTGTTCAGGGTCGGTCACACTCACGGGTCAACACCCATCCGGTGGCCTCCACGCATGGGGTGCGAACCTGGGTAGGACACTGGCTCAACCAGTCTCCCCTGGGAATCAAACCTCTGGCGCTCCTGGACGCGGTTAAGGCGTTGGTATCTTACGGGCTCGTGGCGTAGCTAGACGGTGGATTGTTTTGTCCCCAAGTCTTCACGACTAATCGTTAAAACTAGTCAGCACGACTAATCGATAAAACTTCCTGAGGTGACGGGCTAGCCCGCTGTAGTCGACAACCCAAGTTATACATATAAATATACTTATACATTTACATATACATATACATATACCTATACATATACCTATACATATACATATACTTATACAAATACATATTACATATACGTATTAATATACATATACATATAAATATACATATATATATACTCGTGTGTAGACACATATACATATACCTACAAAAGATTTTATGTAAAATATTTCGAGATTGAAGTATGACTAGCGTGCTCCCTAGTGGACCTTTTCAACCTTTGCCATGACCAAATGATGCCTGTATGTAAAATTCTAGCTCAATCGGATGTAGCGTTTGGTTGCCATCGTGCAGAAATACACACAGACACACAGAAATGAGTTCACAATATTATCCCTCTGCCGGAAAGTACAAATATAGTGACATTCACAAGGCACAAAATGTATCCTTCAACCAAAGAATTCTATTTTTCAAAACGAGGAACTACTTTTTAAAAAATCCTAGTATATGGACAGTTTCCGGAGCTTTTAGTAAGCCCCCCTTATAACGACGAATCCCGTCAGACGTCAGACAATTTGTCCTTTCGGAAGTGTCCCTGTGTGCCGCTCGCCGCGGACAGGTTATTCCCTCGCTCGGGCGGAAACAATTTCTTCGGGCAGACCAGGATATCTGATGTGTCCGTGGTCGGGATCATCAATCAGGTTGGGCGGCCGGCGACGAGTGACGTCACCGCCCGGCCGCCAGACGTGTCACTTGCGACCCGCCCGCCCTAAGTGATGGCAAAGTCCGGACAAAAGACCGTCAAGGCGGGGCGATTTTTTATTATTTATTAAACCGCTATTTCATAAGCAAAACATGTGGATATTTTTAAGCATACCGTAGATTTCCTCCAATAAATTGAAGTAATAACAATTGAAAGGTTGACCAGAATTTCAAAATAGCAGTTGTTAAGAGAGGAGTGTAAAAATACAGTAAATCTGAAAGACATGAAGACTCGAAAACTTTTAATTCTTTGTAAAGAAACCATCTTACAATGCAATCAAAAAATATTTAAAATTGCCACTGTCGCCTACTTCAGAAGTCAATAATAATATGTATGTTTCTTTTTCCTTTCATTTTGGGATTTTTTATTGCCTCACATAAACGACTTTAAAACATTTGTAGACCAGCCTTTCGTATTTATTGCCATTGTAGTTTGGTAAATGTTCGCTGAAAAATAACGCGGCAGTTTATTAAAAGGTGAAGTTTTTTCAAAATACTTTTGAAAATACTGAAATACCGTTCAATACATTTTCCAAAATATTTGTTGGGTATTAGTTTATATTTCATTTAAATTACAACAGCACTTTGACTTCGAATATTTATGAACTGGCTTTTAATCACAACCTCGCGCTCCGAGTCATATCTGCTAATATGTAATGGTTTAGCTCAGTAATACAATACAGGAAATTTAAAAGAGGTGGTTTCACATGTTTTATTTAGTTTTAGGGAAACTCTCGTGCAATGAAATGAAGATTTAAAAAAATTGTTATTGTACTACTTCGGTTACAACAAAAATAATGGAAAGAACATTAAAATAAACCTTTTTTTTATTTGTTATAGACATAATTCAATGAATAAGAAGAATTTAAATGTATAGATACTATATTATAAAGCAGATTGTATAGATATACCCATTCACTAAAAAACACATCTTTTCCAAAATTTCAGAGAATTTTAATTTAAAAGCGAAAGAAAGTCGAAACATAGTTATTAAGGTTTTAGTCGATTGATTTTAACGTAGATGATTCCGATATAGTTTGATCATTTTGATAAAGAACTTACTGCATAGTACGTAGTAGAAGACATCCAAAGCAAAGACCCTGTTACAGAATATAAATGGTTGATATAGTTTTTAAATAACCGATATAATTCTTATTCGATTTTTAACATGCTCTGGAATATTGAAAGAATTACAGGGATTTTTTTATACGAAAACAAGACATTTCGATTGACATATTTTGTGAATACACATATTTTGTGATTCCCTATGAAGTTCGGTTCCGAATCGTTCTTTTTCGACTCGACATCGAACTTTATCGATGAATTCCGTGTTTCGAGGAGTATCCCACACGCCATTTGTACCTATACAGCCTAAAGTGTATTTGGTAGTGAATTCGTGATACTTAATACGCTATTGTCGGCCTGCCTACAAAGGCCATTTACGTGAAGAAAGGCGTGCGACGGTAATGAATGCGTTCACCTTTATTGACAAGGCGAACGTATAAACATCCCTCCCCCGGTTGACATGTCAAATGCATTATAATTCGACGGACAAAACGCTTCGCCGCGGCCATGACACGTCATCCCGTTCTATTCTGTTCGGCTCATTTCCTTGACGAGCGCGCCTTTTCATTTCTTAAGAGACCTCCAGTTGAGTCATATAATATAAAAGAGTAGTGGAGACGTCAACCCCAGTGCACTCGTAGCGGCGGTCATGCCGAATCTGCCTTGTTCAGAAAATGAAATATTTTATTTATAATTATATTTATTACAGTTTTTCTAAAATATTTATGGTTTATGTATTTATCCATATAGACTCTAAACACGATATATTTATGATAATTTATTGACATTTGGAGATTTGGATATTTGGACATTTATTCAACTACTTAGTTGATATTTTGAGAGTTAAGTAGGTATCCTATAACACCCGGGATGACATACTGAATCTAACGATACCACTTCGTTTATATATCAGTTCAAGCGTTTACAAATTATGGTGAAATAAAAAACAGGAAACAAACATAGATGAATCCTGAAAACATTACACTCCTTTTTTGTTAAGCAGGCGTGTAAATTAAGAAGAAAGATTGCATAACCACAGAAATACTGCAGCTAATTAAAACGCAAAGGGAGTACAAAGAAAAAGACCACCAGTAATACAAATCAATACAAAACACCATAAGGAAGAGTATTAAAATGTGATGGATACTTGTATGGCAGAAAAATGTCAATAAATGGAGAATTTACAAGGAAAACAAGATCACTTTAGTATACACAAAAGTATATCAAGAGTTTAAAATATATCACACTAAAATACATCTCACGTTGTTAGATGAACACGGAAATTTCGCTTCTTCGGTAGAAGAAAGAATAGTGATTTTGGAATCATATATCCCAACTCTATTCCATGATAGTGAAACAGTGGACACAGAAGTCTCTATAGCGGAATCTGGCCCTGCGTTAATCGAATCTGAAATAGCACATGCTATCAAGTCAGCAAAACGAGGGAAGGCTGTTAGATCAGACGACATTCTAGCAGAGATACTTTAAGAATTCGATGACTTTAATCTAGATTCCCATACGAACTTCTTTAATAACATTTACTCGACTGGCTACATTCCAAGAGACTGACTGAAATCTATTTTGTAACCTTGTCAAAGATTTATCCTCCGAAGAAATGCAGCAATTACCGGACTCTATCTTTGATGACCAAAGTACTAAAAATGTTCTTGAACATAATCCATAAAAGGATTTATCCTAAACATGAGGCAGTAATATTCAAAACTCAATTCAGATTTCGTGCAGGTCTAGCACACGCGACGCTCTTTTAGATATCAAATGCTCGCAAAACGATGTCTTGATGTGAATCGCGAGTTACACATCTATACTTCATTTAATACGAGAAGGCCTTCGACCGAGTTAGGCATGTAATTTTTTTAAAACCTTTTAGTCGGCTGGAGTCGACATTCAAGACATTCAAATAGTTAAAAAGGTATATTGTTAACAAGAGGCCAATGTGATCGATAACGGCTTTCAGCTGTTGTAGAAAAACTCAAGAGAGTGCGATAGGGCTGCATTCTCTCAACATTGCTGTTTAATATATACGCCGAAGCCATCTTTTCGACAGCTCTGCACGATGCCTCTATTAATAGTCATGTCACTAACAATATCAGATATACTAGTGACACCATCTTGATAGCTGACACCAAGCAGAGCTTGCAGAAACTCGTATACATCGTCACCGTAGCGAGTGCATCATACGGCATTAACATCAATGCCAAAAAGACAAAATACATGGTAGTAAGACGAACACCGCAGTCAAACTCTTCAATCATTATTAATGGTAGATAACTTGAAAAAATGAGTCGATACAAATACATGGGAGTCAGAGTCAACGACAAAGAGACCACAGTCTGGAAATAAAATGAAAAATTGAGCAGGTCCGTGGCGCTTTCGAAAAATGGAGAAAGTCCCCTGTGACCGTAATTTGAGCCTCAATCTAAGCACGTGTATAGCAAAATGCTAGTATTATCCGTCCTCCTATGTATAGCTGAGCCTGGACACTCACAGAAAGTATGGTCAAGCACCTTGAAGTGTTTGAGATGTGGATATATCGGAATGCCCAAAATATCATCCTTCAAAGACTAAATAAAAAAGGCACAGAGGTACTCAAGACCATAAAGAGACGCAAGCTTGAATAATTCGGCCACGTAGTGCTCAACCCCAAATACGGACTCCTGAAAATGATAACCCATGGGAAAATTCAAGGCAAGAGAAGGCCTGAGCGGCCATTGACATCATGGCGGCAACATCTACACCAGTGGTTCCAGCTGAGCACTGACGCATTGTTCCGCGTGGCGGGTCTCCAAGACGGAAATCAGCAGGATGATTGCCAACCTTCGTTAGATGACGGAACTACAAGAAAAAGGAGTCATGTGAAAACGGCTTGATATGCTCATTTAGGTACAAGAAAGTACTCAAACCTTCGTTCTAGATTGAGAGTTTAAACTTAGGCCTATTATGAAATCTTAACATGATATAATCGAGTATCTTTACAAAATAAAATAAGTGGTGAAATATTATTTATATATATATATATATATTTTTTATATTTTTCATAAAACTTGTCCGTTGGATGATGCGAATGGGAAAAATGTTATTATAAAAGCCGATCTTCTTATTTTGCAATGCTTGCCTTTACATTGGATTAATACATGTTTATTTTTTGGGGATGGGTTTTAATGCAATATGAATGAGGGTGTGCGAGGGTGTGTATGTGTGTGTGTGTGTGAGAGTGTGTGTGTGCTTGTGTGAGGGTGCGTGTGTGTGTGTGTGTCTGTGTGTGTGTCAAGTATGTGGTGAGTGTGTGATTGTGTGTATTCAATATATTTAATTTATGTGATTTTATATTTTCATATCATACTTTATCTGTGTTTTTTTTGTGTTGTCTGCATTTTTGTCGTTGCTCGTCGTAATCAATCCTTTCTGACATAATTAGTATGGCATCTTGGCGTGCAGAATGTGGGTAGATCACGGGTTCGTCGTCTATATTTCTCCAAGGCACAGACTTTAAAACAGTGGCGCATTTTATGATTTACACAAAACACGCGAGTTTAAAGTTATTACCAAAAGGTCTTTCATGTTAAATAAGTGGAACATTAGCTAAAACCGAACAAGATCCTTTAACTGATTATTCCACTACGGTAGACCTTTAAATATTTAAGGATTATGAGGGTAACCAAACGGACAGAAGGGCTAATCACTAGTGTTTACTAACCTGGAAATTACGCATTATAAATATAATAGATACACATATATTTATATTCTAGGCACGATTAGTGGTACACCTTTCAACATTGACTTATTTAATTTATTTTTCAATGCTTTTAAATTAAGTTTTTAGTTATTGAACGGCCTATTTGCAATGGTCCATTTAGTTCTGAAAGTCGGAACTCCGGATTGGACTATATATAGCGTAGGAGAGATGGACCACTCTCTTTTGAGAGTGATCCTCATTTTTTCAGAAAAAGTAAAACACACGCTCATGGCATTACTAGCTGTTGCCCGCGGCTTCGCTTCGCGTAAAGTTTCGAATCGACTGGTTAATTTAAGTAGGGTGGCGTTTATATGCCGATTTAGAAGCTACCTTTATATATATAGTGCAAGACGCCCCCCTTCAGACGCACGCTACCTATATCGTAGATACACTGGCCGGGAAAGTGTAAGAAAACAGAACCACGATTTTTTTAAAAAAATGTCCTGTGGGAACAAAATGGGGCACGTTAAATAGGTATTGTGTATAGGCGTCATATCACATCCCTAATTTTTTCCCCAAATAAATAGCGTCCCCATCCTCGCAGGATACATGGGAATATTGGTGCTAAGTAAGTGTACCGTTTTTGTATGGGGGTAACTGATATATTGATGGTCATTTGTCTAAATTACTTAGGGAGGAAACAAAAACTCCCACCTTTCGGCGGCAGGCGATCTCTGGTGGCTTGCAACGCGATGGCACGGCACAACGAAGCGGGGTGGTAAGGAGAAGGGCGCTTAATAAATTGGTTCACTTTATCCGAATCGACCATCCCCCAAATTAACCTTCCCATCTTCTTCTTCTTCCATTTTTGTCTTAACGTACATTTACAATCTCGACAACTAGGGTTGTCGACCACAGCGGGCGAGCCCGTCACCTCAGGAATTTTTAACGATTAGTCGTTCTATCTCCCTGGAGTGAGCGCAGAAGACTTGGACAAAACAGTCCACTATCTAGCTCCGCAAACAAGCCCGTAAGAGGCCAACGCCTTAACCGCGAGATAGCCAGGAGTGTTACCCGGCGGGCTTACACTCACGCCCTTACTCCCAATTGTGATCAGATTACTCCAGTCTCTTGATTGGTTACGAGTTCGAGGTCGCTTGCGCGATCCTCTCCTTTACGAAGCGGTGAAACGGTGTTTACCGAATCTATCGCGGACCACAGCGTCCTTTGCCCGGCTGTTCACCCAGGATCGGATAGCCAGTCGCCGTAAGGTCCGCAACCACCCCCGCTCTATAGGAAACAGTACTGCTTCCAGACTCCCCCGACTGTTAGTCAGAGTGCACAGTCGATTGGCTTACGCCACACGGTGCGCAGACCGTCCAGGAGCGCCAGAAAGTTGATTCCCAGGGGAAACTAACCATAAGGCCAGAGTCCTACCCAGGCAGAGGGAAAGTATTGTAAACGCAAACATTCTTTTGTTCGAGATAAGGACGGATTTAAACCCCCCCCCCCCCCTCTTCCCTCCCGAGACGATTAGGACCATTTCCATACTAAAGTCTGCTGTTTGGCTATGTGTGTATGTGTATGTTTGTGTGTGTGTGGTGTGTGTGTGTCTGTGTGTGTGAGTGTCTGCGTGTGCGTATTCCTCCACTATAGCGCCAAAACGCTTTATCCGACTGAGCTGAAATTTGGCATGCAGGCATCATTTGGTCACAGCAAGAGTTGGAAATAATGTGGTTGAAATCGGACCACCAAAGGGCGCGCTAGTGATACTTCAATCTCTAAATATTGTAGTTAGAGACTTGAAAATCGCCACACAGGGCTTTAGTGGGCCGAAATCACGATGTTTTGGTGAAAATATTTTGTATAAAAGCGACGATAATAATATATTTAAAGTCCGCCATATTTAAGAAAATACTATATTTGACTTTCGGAAAAAATACTATTTTAATATCACGGAAAATACTACAAGTATACTGAGAATTGACGCGCGAGGTGAGGGAGGGTGGTTACCGGAGGGGGCTTGTCTACTTGCCGGGAAAGTCTTGGCGTGCACAACCAACTTTTTACTTTATGTAAACACTGATTTTGTTAATTCTCATACTTATGAAGCATGAGAGTAACGTGCGACATAGAAGTAGGTTCGCATTTGGATCGGTGGGTTTTATAAAGATCGATTTTTTTGTATCTAAGTATTTATTTAAAATAAATTCTAGTGAGACAGGTTTTCCAGAAAATAAATTTACCCGTTCATAAGCGCGGTTATAATCTAAAAAAAGATGTTGTGTGTTTGTTTGTTTCTACTTTTTATTATGAACTTTCACAATGGGCGGATCTATTGTCATACGACAATCTCTCACAACCAACCCTATTTTGAGGCGTTTATGTGTATGTGTGCATGTAGCATGTGTGTGTGTGTTGTGTTATTGCATTGGATCGATAGGATTGAAATGCAATTCCATTAATTTGATCCCAACGGAAGATGGTAACCCAGCGGAGATTCGAACCCGGAACCTTATAATGCAAGATCAAGTGACCTAACCACTATGCCACCGAGTAATAAAAAATATCATAAAATATCCTTAAAAAATGAAATGGCATATACAATGCCCTAAAAGTAAATATTTAAATTAAAGTGTTAAAACTAGCATATTAATATACTAGTAGAAATATTGAAATGTACTGAAAATAAAGGGCCCCAGGGTTTTCAAAGGTCATTAATGAAGTTTACTCTTTCTTAGCTTTAGTTAAGGGTTAGTAAATGCCAAGGAAGCTCTTAAGTATATTTTAAATACATACATATCTCTTCATAATCTACCCCTAGGAATAAGTACTTGTGTGTCATGCCCGCCGGTTTTAACGACCGAGTTAACAGCATCGGAATTAGATGTTAATAGATGTCTCTAATTGTTATTTATTCCAGTAGGTATAGTAAGTTAACTGCATCGGAAGCAGATGTTAATGGCTGTTCCTAATTGTTTTTTTTTTCAACTTCCTGAAAGCAGAAATTCAAGCGTCAACCCTTTCAAATACGGTGATATTGTAAGGTTATGACAAGTTTGAACAAGTTTACTTGTTATTTACTGCTTTATAGCCTGCAAAGTGGAACTACATCATTCAGTCTCCACGGCATACAAAAACTATGTGCTGAATGATATTGCTCAGATATAACATTGAAGGCTGTCAGTTACAACGAGCAAACCCGTCACCCCAGGAAGTCATAACGACATCGTGCTGTTATTTCTCCCATGGAGTGAACGTAAAGAATTAACGGACAACACAATCCCCAGTCAAACTACGCCATAAGCTAGTAAGAGTTCAAATTCTTACCGCGACGCACTGGGAAGCTCAACCCAGCAGTCTATCCTCACGCCAGATTTGGACGAATTTTTCCATCCTCTATTCTCGCGATAGATTCGACGATTAGCGGTAGTTCGAGTATGAACAAGTTTGAATCCGTTTCTCAGGATAGATGATGCCAGGTTAATAACTACCCATAATATTATAAATTAGGAAACGTCAGTTTACGGATTTATAATATTAAGCTTATAATAACTATAATAGAAGCTATAATAGAAACTTATAATATTAACCTTCATTTAGAAGTAGGCATGTAGCTCCTTTATTTGGCGAGCGATGACATTACGCGTCCTTGCGTTAGGTAGACTCAGAAATAGGTAGAGGTAGTGGTAGAAGAGGGCGAAAAGAGGAGTAGAGAATGACAGCTCTCTATTTTGTACGCTCTAAATAAATAACAGCTAATGGGGGACATTCATCTGCGCAGGCAACGAGAGCTCAACAGACAGACGTGCACTACTCACCCTGTAAGGTCGGCTACGATTCTCAAGCTTTCACGAATTTTAAGTCTTCATTAATTGACAAATTAAATATTTGACATAAACACGAATTTCATATATACATACATTGACACAAAAGAAACGTTATGTTAAATAGATAAAGGGGTTATATTTAGAACTTGCACATTAGCCCATTCAGCAGTTACAATTGTCTAGTCAAAGTAATGAATAACTAGAGCTGTCAACTACAACGGGCGAACCCGTCACCTCAGAAAGTTTTAACGAAATGTGATCGTTCTATCTCCCGTGAGGTGACGGCAGGAGACTTAGGACAAAAACAGTCCACGATCAAGCTTAGCCACATGCCCGTAAGAGGCCAAAGCCTTATCTGCGAGATAGCCAGATATGTTACCCAGCGGCTGACACTCACGCCCTTACTTCCAGTTGCGACCAGATTACTCCAGTCTCTCGACTGGTTACGAGATCGAGGTCGCTTGCGCGGTCCTCTCCCTTACGTAGCGGTGAAACGGTATCAACCGAATCTATCGCGGACTACGGCATCTTTTGCCCGGCTGTTCATCCGGAATCGGGTAGCCGTTAGTCGTTTCAAGAGCAGTCGCCGTAAGGTGAGCAACCACCCCCGCTCTATAGGAAACAGTACTGTTTCCAGAGTCTCCCGACTGTTACTCAGAATGCACAATCGATTGGCTTACGCCGCACGGTGCGCAGACCGTTCAGGAGCGCCAGAAGATTGACTATTAAGGGGAAACTAGCCCATAGTACTAACCGGGCTCGCGCTTCATACGTGGAGGCCGCCGGATGGGTGTTGACCCTTGAGTGTCAACGACCCTGAGCAAATGGGTCTTCGTGGCCAACTCAGCAAGAGCCCATTACTTATGAATAACTGTGTAATACCATCGTATAGCATGGCACCAACGGGTGTACTTTGTTCTTGCCTGATATAAAAGGAATCGTGGTTAGCAATAGCAGGCGGCGCTGGATGTTAACAGGGAAAAATATAAGTCCTCTTGAATCGTTTATTTTCTTATATATTTAAATTTCGTTTATTTATCATTTTTAAGGCATCGTAAGTTCTAGCCATCTGCCAGCTTCTTTCGATGATGCCGACATATTTTTGAAATGGTGCGGGAAGAAGGCATATCCGTGACGCACCTCAAGACAGTGCTGGATTTGTCAATGTATAGGCCGCTGTATAGGAATGGGCAATTTATAGGCAATTTTAGGCTGTATAGGCATAAGCATAGGCAATGTATAGGCAATGTGTATAGGCCGCGGCCTAGAGGCGGCAGATCTTGAATGGCGGCAGATTCAGAGGGCGCCCCTCCAAGTTCGTCAGCGATTGTGAACGCAATACTCAAGCGAGTCACTTTTAAATGTTAAATCTCATTTGGGCAAATGCTTCAACTCCCTATAGCGATATTAATACTCCTACCTTATGTTAGTTTTGTTTATGTTAGTTCGTGTCGCATCGCACTCGTAGCACTTTTGTAGCCATAACATCGACAAAATATTATAATAATATGTATTGTACCGAGCCGATATGTATCCATCTCAGAACTCGTGTTCGTACATATTTCACAACGAAAATTCACATTTTAATAGTCCTATGTTTGTTGGCGAAATAATTAGTTAGATGTAATATTCATTCGTATATGTCGACAGAGGCGGAGACAATGAACATCTATGACGATATTATGCAGCATGAGTTTTTATTAGTGACATCCTTGTAGTGGACGATTCAGCACAAGTAAGTAAGCAACTTTTACCATATTTTTTATTTTTTAAATTTGTCAAATTTTCTTTTAAAAAAAAAAAAAAAAAGAATTGAGCTCGCTGTTCCATATAACGGTAGTTAAAATATCGCGAATGAACAATATTCGCGATATTTAACCTACCTTTAGATGGCGCAGCGTGCTCAACTTATGTTAAACTTTATTTAACAATCAGATTATTCAAATTATATATTTTTTTTTGTTTTTTCCAGTTGTTTTATCAAATGTTGCTAATATGTTCGTACTAATTTATCCACTACAAGAATGTGACGAATAAAAGTACTAAAAGTGGATATGATTTCGCCAATAAAAAATACTCTAAAAAGTATAGTTCTTATTTCATTAGATACACTTTTATTGTATGACTGTTCAGTCATTTATTTAGCTTTTCAGCCACCCACTTAATTACGTAAAATTATTCTCTGCTCAAAAAGGCAAAGGTAAATAAATACAAGTGACTAGGATAGGTAGATATGAGGTGAGGCCGCACATAGTCAAGTGGCCTATACCTACTTGAAAAAACTATAAATCAGGCACTGCTTCTAGATATTTAACAATTTGGGAATCCCCTGCAAAGTACAGTCCTTACTGACGCGTCTAGTCGCCACACCCCCTCCCGCATCCCATCCCCGAATACACCACCCTTTCGCCCCCATTCAGCCCGGTTCACCTCCCTTCTCTCGGCGACTGGCCGTTTAGCAAACCAGCACACCTCTCTACGCCGCGTACTTAAATATCGCGTTGTCAAAAGTGCACACCTCCCATTGTCCCCGTAATGAGAATCCTCCATACAGTAATATTTAAGCAGAGCGAGAGCTGCGAGCAGAGGGAGACCGCACGCATCCGAGCGGTGGGCAGGGCTGTCCCTTGCTTTTATATACCATGATGATTATGATTGCGAATGCGTTTGGAGTGTTTGTTTTTGAAGAGAGTTTCTAAAGCTTAGACAAAGCAAGTCGGTGTCTGTTGGTACTTAAGATGATTGATATTAGGGATGGTTGGTAGTAGTCCCATCCCCGCACATGGCTCTCCATGTGGGGTCTGTTTATATGACCACGTGTAAACTTTTATGCCTACACTGAAAAAAATATAACAATGTCATATACGGAAATACGCATGTTTCAATAAGGATTACGTATATAATGCGGAATGTGGTCCATGACCCTAAACGGCGCTGGCGTGTCGGAAGTTACCGTGTCGTAATGTTACAGCATAATGTTATTTCATTACGTCGCGACCTTAGAATCTCACTTCCGACATGACAGCATGTTGTCATGTCGGTATGTAACATAAATTGTCAATAAATAATCTATACTAATATTATAAAGAGGTAAAGTTTGTGAGGTTGTAGGAAATAATCTCTGGATCTACTGAACCGATTTTGTTTTTTTTTTACCAATAGAAAGCCACGTTATTTGTGAGTGTCATAGGCTATATATTCATCCGAAAATGAAAAGACTTTTTCGTGGTAGTCGTTTTTGCAAAGTAAATCGGAGAAAAAACGGTCGAACGAAAACGTTTCTAACTAACGCTGCCTTAACGATGAGAGATATATGATTAGGTTGTATGGAAAAGTTGTAGAGCTTGATAATGCCTACAAAAAAGTCAGCGACAGCATATGTCTAACTTTTATGTTTAAGTCACAAAGTAGTATTTTATATTAAAAAAATAATTTAAATCGTTAGGTCATGTTTATTGGTCATATTATCAACAATTATGAATTCTTATCAAAATAAGTAAATTTATCGTCTCAAGTGTTTAAAACAAAAGACATCCTTTTACTGCATAAATAGTTAAAGAGATAATACGACGTAGGTATGGGGAACCGCGACCGTATCTCGGGTTGGAACTCCTGGAAGAATGGTACCAAATAATAACATAAAAAGGTTCTTTTTCAATCCATACGCCTAAAAGATTTGTCTTACAGAATTACTAAGAAAGATATACCAAATTGAAATCTGCAGTTAATGTTTAAAAGACCTACAGTATTACATTTTTATATACATTATATGACACGCTCATACATACGCGAAGTAAAAAAGCATATAACATCGGAGTTAACATAATCTAAGAATCTCTATAATCTAAGAAGAAACCAAGAATTTTGCTGAAACCTTGCTGAAAACTAACTGTAGTATAAGATTGCTTAATTTTATCATAATCAATGTATCTATAGTTCTTAGTTTTAAATACCTATACTGGTTTCTATTTTATGTAGATGAACTTAGTAATCTCTATTTTCACAATGCGCGCATGTACCACTGTGATTTGGTTAGTTGTACGACGTTGCCATGTGGTAATCAGCTCGCCTGTTTGTATTATAATTAAGAGCAAATAAAGAATATATTATTATATATTTATAACTACAACTTCTTAAATCTATATATGTATTGTTCAAAATCTCTCTTGTATGGTATGTGTTGCTTTCCTGTGGTGTGCATGTATCGGTGATGTATCGGGTAGTGAATGGATAGGTGCGGGCGTTTGAGTGTATGAGTGCGCGGAGTCTGTATATAGAGCGTTAGCTAAGCAAACATGGTAAGGCAAATAGCATGAAAAACGTGGCGATTTACCAAATGGATGGATGAATGAATCACTTGAGGTTGCGGTGCAAACAACACTGCCGCCAAGATCTGGCGCAGCGGTCGCCAACCGCCAGTACCACGAACGGCTTTAAAATTAAAGAAGCGATTACATTACATTACGTTTTCATCGTGTCCAATTGACGGCTAAAGACCGCTCTTGGACGAGTCAAAATAATTGGGTTAGGTGGTAAGTTTCGTTACTACTCTTTACTGAACATACATAACATAACAGTCAAGAATTAACTACTAGATTGTCAAACTATAAATATAAATAATCAAAATAGAAGTCTAATATTTGAAGTAGTTAGTAATTCGAAAAGATACGTAGCAAAATTATTCATCGTAATATTCGAATTCTCAGTAAAATGTTAAATAATCAAATTAAATCTAAGTTATGCATTTTAAACTAAAAGTACAGATATAAGACCATATAAAATAATCAGACAATAAGGCTCTACTTTTTTAAGTAATTTAAATGGGCACAATATTTGAAAAATCATGGCCCTCAAATTAGGCCAGATTATAGAAAGAGTGGCCTATCAGCATCTCCTTGACGTTTTTTTTTAATGTTATGTCTTCCAGCTGTTTAAATTTTGTAGATAATAACATTTTCTTTGGCATTAGGATGTAGTCCCGAAAAAATAACATCTTAGTTAATAAAATAAAATACAAATTGAGCTGCCATGGAATTAACCGACCGAAGTTGGGCCCATCATAATACTAATATTGCAATTCTGGGGGGGAGTGAGCGGTGGATTCCGGGCTAACGATCGGCTGTGGTAGATTTAGGGCAGCTGTATTGCCACATGGGATCTTTCACCTTACCACCCATTTAATCTCAATTGCTGAAATATTACGAATTATATAACTTTACGATTGGCCCGATTGCGTTTCTCTGTGAACTAAAACCGAAATTAGTTCAAGCGAACGAGCGGAATATGAAACGAACGATCATCGACAAAAATTAACTGTCGGACTTATTATCGTCCGAATATATTTGAACACATTTCGCGCAGTGTTAGATACAGATGCTTTATTTTTGGTGGCTAGTTTTAATGCGAAAAAGAGACAACCGTTCAATTCACATTCCGCTCTAGCGTATTGCCCTGTCTCGTTCACACAAACTAATTTCTGATTTTAGTTCAGGAATAAACGCAATCGAGCCCGTATACTAATAGGCAGATAAAGGTCCAAAGTATATTCTTATTAAAGTCTCCTAAATACTGTCAGAATTATATGGTCAAAATGAGTGAAAATTAAAAAAAATAATAGGTGGATCAAATCCCCACCCATTTAAAACTTTAATTTTATCAACAAGTGTAACCTTTTTAATCTTAGTGATAATAAGTCTAAGAACGTTAGAAATAAATTACAACCCTTTCAGAGTGTACAAGGTTTTCAGCAAATATAAGATCTGGAAGTACGCTGATAATTTCTCATAAAGGAGGAAGGAAAATAGTATGTCCTTACCTTTGTAATTGCCGTTTGCATTTTGAACTTAGATAACTCTGTTTTGAATTGGAGATCAAAATTTTAGGCCATATTATTCTATCTTCAAAATCAGTTACTCATTTGTTTTCTGTCGTTTGTTATTGTTATTATTCAGTAATTTTCGTGTGGGTAATCTTAATGAAAGATCGCGTTATTTTCGTTTCTGTGCCGGTATTATCGTGCAATCGGGCACAATATTCAATGCAGAAGTCTTCTATCACGCACTGCGAATAATGATAGGGGCGCTAGTGATTAAATAACCGAGCCTGGTTTAGCGCTCTTCGTCGCTGCTTCTGCACGACAACGTACGACCAAAACTTTCAGCAAACCGTCACAACGTTGCAATAATTACGACTGGCGATTTTTCGTTATCCACCACACTCGCCAGACCCAACCCCAGCTCCAACAGACTAATACTTATTCCGGAATTTGTTAACTTTTTACAGGGGGAAAAATCAACTCACGAGTATCAATAAAAAGCGCATTGAAAGGATTCATTAATTACAGTCCGCGAGAGTTTACAGTTGAATCTTTGGCATGGGCCAAGGGGATGATAAGAATCCCTGTAACGCGCACAATTAGTTCGATGTAGAGAAAAACCGAAGTTTATTTATTTAATTATTTATTTGTTACATCCTGGTTGAGTTAACAGTGGGCCCGATTGCGTTTCTTTGTGAACTAAAACTAAAATTAGTCCAAGCGAACGAGACAGAGCGATACGTTAGAGCGGGATATGAAACGAACGATCGTCGATAAATACTACCTGTCGAACTTATACGCGTCCGAATAAATTCGAGCATATTTCGTGCGGTGTAAGATTTGACCTTGGCGCGCAGTTTTAATGCGAAAAAGTGACAACCGGTCATCTCACACTCCACTTTAGCGTATTGCCCCGTCTCGTTCACACGGACTAATTTCCGATTTTAGTTCACGAAGAACCGCAATCGAGCCCAGTGTGGTCGTACAGATATAATTTGTAACTATTTACATATATAAGCAATAGGAAATGAACACAACCCATACGATCATTCTAGACGAATGCCCAACTAGACCGAACAGCCTGTATCTGGGCATACGAAATATACTGCCTTTGTTGTTTGAGTAGTAGGTACTGTCGTCATTTGACTAGTAGACTACTTTCAATACTAACCTAAGATAATGGCATAAAATAGTAAACGTATTAATACAATTATACATGATAAAGGGTTAGTTACATACACATATACACATTCAAACATACATACATACATATATGATATACACACATATACACATACACACACACACACACACACACACACATATTTTAAATTATTGTATGAAGCAATTCCATTTCAGTCTTTGCACGACCTACATCGTAAAGGAGCCATTTTTTACTTTTGTCTTGAATAGGTGTACATTTTGAACATTTTTTACTGACTCTTTTAAAGTATTAAAAAAAATTGGGGCGATGAAATACATCTGTCTTTGGACAAAGGTTGTATGTACGTGAGGAATTACATAGTTCGTCCCTTTAGCCATTCTAGTTCTTTTTTGCTGCTGGCTTCGGGAACGTTTCTCTAAAGTCTTGTACAAATATATTAGGCATTGTTTCACGAACAACTGACGAATATCCAAAATACTTGCTTCGCTGAACAGCAGGTCATAGTCATGGCGGGTATGTTTTCTGTAAGTAACCCTCAATAATAATTTCTGGGCTTTAACCAGTGGTTCAAGTACTTGTTGTGCACCTCCGTCGCGCGAGTGTTTACAGCGTATAATATTGCAATCTGACTCCGAATTATTCCATGCAGTGGTAACACTTACAGGCGGCAAAATATGAATTGCGATTTGCCAGGTGAATTGAATTAAAATAATGTGACGTTGTCTCTACAAATCATTAACTATCAATCAAGGAAATTAATAACTGCATAGATTATTCTTCGTTTAATAAAACGTCTACATGATAAATAAGGATCGAATAATATGTCATTTATAAAAAAATATTAATATGTGATTTAATTTGGCCCTGGTATTTGCTGATAATATAGTTTAAAATGTTTAAACGAATGACGCGATATGCTAAAGAAACATTTTAAAGAGAATCCAAATATTACCAGAGCCGAATTAGGAGTTTTCTCTTCTTGCTTATTCTGTTTCTTGGTCCGTATCTGTGATCCAAAGGTTGCAGATCCACTAAGCCATTAGCCGTATATCGATCTGGCCGGTTCTCGTGTTCTCCAGCGCCCGTGTCACCCGATTGCTTTTTTCTTCAAAAATGGCGGGCCATTCGTCATCGCGGCCGCCTCCGCCTCGCTGCGGCCCCATTCTCGGCCCCCTCCGGCCCTGCCTTGCTTCTCATCTTCGCGAATAAACACTCACCGGGCGGAGGCTGCGGGACCGGCGACATGCACAAAGCGAAAATAAATAGCAGAGAGAGCTAGCTAGCTGAGATTTTGCTAACAAAACATATTGGCTTGAGGGTAAAAGTAGCCTTGAAAATAGCGCACAGTATTTCGCTAAAACGTATCGGGATGCTCATATATACATATAAAAATATAATTAATATATACTTACATAATGCAAACTGTGGTCCATACGTAGGAATGAATTAACATAACATGTAACTGTGTGTTACCGGCTATGACGTATGCTTGTGAGACATGGACACTGACTGCAGGGATGATCCACGAGCTTAAGGTAGTGCAGCGTAACATGGAGGGAGTCATGCTCGTCATATCGTTGCGCGATGATCGAGTCCGAAACGAGCTCATCAGACAGCGCACGAAAGTGGTCGACGTGGGTCAAAGAGTGGCCAAGCTGAAATGGGCTTGGGCCGGCCACGTGGCCCGACGACACGACGAACGGTGGAGCAAGCGCGTTTTGGAGTGGAGATCCCGGCTAGGCAGAAGAAGTGTGGGCAGACCACCGGCCCGATGGTCCGATGACATCAAGGAGACAGCTGGACCTGTCAGGATGAGGGAAACGGACAACTGATCCGGATGGAGAGTGATTGGAGAGGCGTATGCCCAACGGTGGGCGAATGCGCGCTGATGAAGAAAGAAAGAAGAAGAAGTAACTGTGTTGTCCTGATAATACCTAGTTACCGTGTCGTAATGTTAAAACATACTGCTATTTCATTACATCGTGAGCTTGGGATATCGCTTCTAACATGCAGCAAGTAGTAGTATACGTACGGTTATATTCGGATACACTAATCATCTTAAAACTACAGTATATTTTTACTTCTGTAATTAACCGCAAGGAAAATGTTTAAACAACATTCCTTGTAATTAAACAAAATTACGATTACAATATCGTTACTCTGTATAAAACCGCAATAACAACATGGTTATGTAAGAAGCAATCCAATATTTTTGTCAATGTATATCTGTCTCTCTGAGCTTGAAAAATATCAACACTATTTGACTGATCACCATGAAAGTTGTCACATATACGTATTTTTTCATGGAGAAGATTTTTATGCTATCCGCCTTGTTGTAACCCGCCACTAGATGACACTGCTGCACATCAAGTTTTATACCGTTCAAACGATCGCGATGAAAATTGCTATACATTGGTATTTGAACGCGGATAATATTTTCGCGCTATCCACTTGGGAGGGGAGGGGGGGGGGGGGATAACAATATTGAAAACAGAATTTTTAGGACAGACCTTCAGGGCTGTGTTTGGAGTAGCTAGGAAATAAATATACTAATAGTCCCCGGACCTACGAGGTCCGAAAAGTGCAGTGGAGCAAGTATGAATTTATCTCGAAAAAGATAAAATCAAAGTGATAACATTTTACATAAAAATTATCATTATACATTTTTAACATTCCAGAAATCCTTCGAGATATTCGCGAGCAAAAATCTTAACTTTTAAAAATGCTTGTCGGCTTCTTGCCTTTCGACGAACTTTGCTTTCTAGCGCCACAGCCCCTAATGTTATAGCAATATTTTTTTTTATTTCGGAATTTTGACATTAATTTTTAAATAATAAAAACTAATGTCAAAATTCCGAAAGACAACCGAAAATTGCAATTCTTCTTTTTATATTTATATCGTATGTGTATATTGTGTATTTACATATTTGCTATTGAGGAATAGCAAATATGCCATTTCTACATTAGGAACATTGCTGGGAAAATAAGTTTGTCGAAAAGATTGATGTAAAAATAGTTAAACGAAAATTTGCAAGATAACCTATAAAATGTCCCATTATCTATCACAAAATAAACTAAAAAAGTTAGAAAGTCGAAAAGTAAATACTTTCACTATTTCGATTTCTTCTGGTAATCGATGTATTTGTGTATGTTTTAAAATATACGTTTAATGCTTCTCCATTTGCAGTATAATAAACTTTATGAATATTGCCTGTATATTTTATTATTGTCAAATAATGAAAATTAACAAAGCATAACCATACTGGTGCTATAATAAATTCGCCATTTTGATTATGCACAACGAGGTGCTAAAACTGCACACTTTGAAATAAACATCCCTCCCTTTTTGGTATGCAATGCAACACCTGAGGGGTAATGCTACTGGGCAGTGGTTTTGCCAGATATACAAAAATAAAACAATTTCAGATATAATCGTAATATATAATCTACTTAGATATTAGTTATTTATTACTAATAGGTCGGTGATATAAAATATTTTTGGCGATTTTACCTTATACCTTACCTTGCCCTAAATATTCTTATAGAGACTTTGAGCGTTTATACGAAAATTAATATTAAAACGCTATAGCGAGAATTTAAAATGATAAACTAAAAAAAACATGAAAAAAGATATCAAATTTCGAAAACCATTATAAAACTAATAAAAAATATACCATATTGATTATACAGTATACGGACTTCATCCGTTTTTGATGTTAACTGAGAAACTTATAATCCTGTATTAAAAACAACATTAAAGTTCTCAGGAAGTAGATTCTCAGGAAGTAGGTACCTGAAGTAGGTAGATTTTCAGGAAGAAGCGTAAGTTTTATTTTAAGGAAAACGACAAAATCTACGGAAGTAGTTTAGGTCGAACCCCGCGTATACTATTAAACAGATCACACAGAAACTGATCCAGAAAAAAAAACAACTTATAAAACGTCCGACGCAAGTCGAAGATCGCGCACGCATAAATATCATGAGACAAGGCGAAGATCACGCATAACATTTTTGAACCTGATTAATCAACCCCAAATTCAATTACCACCATCACCAGTAGTCGCTTTTTATGTTTAGTTGTGATGGGTGGACAACACCGCGCCACTCAACCCCCTCCGAAAAGTTTAATCCCTATTTTCCCCACCTATCTCTGCGGGGCTGCTGTTTTCGACGTTTTCATTTTGCATTGACTGTTTTAATTTATCGTAGGTACGGGTAGGTACGTATCTACTTCCATACACCAAAGTATGCACGAGTGTTCATGCATATATTATACCGATGCGATATTTCCGTCTCTAGATATTTGGTACGCAATTTAGCGGTAATTGTTATTTTAGTGACTGATCTAATAAGGCATCAATTTGTAAGTGTTAAGCATCTGACTGTCAGTGTCTTTTCATTGCACTCAATTAGAAAAAGGTTCTATAGTCTATTATATGGCCTTTTTGTAATCAAGAGTTCTATATAATTAATTAGGATTATTTATCCTTTATTATTCCGTAAAAAATAAAATAAAAAATCTACAAAACTCAAACAAGACCAAGGCTTATCTGCTGGAAATAAGGAAAAGAATAATATTTTATTTAAAGATATATTAAAAGCAGAATCTGCTAACTAGGCCGAAACCCGTAACAAGGTAGACTCAAAAAGCTTGTGATTGTTTGAGCGCAGTCTGCTTACTCATCAGGATTATAACTAGAGTAATTAGTGGTTTATAATTTATAGAATTATAATAGAACAGGGTGAAAATAGACAAATTGAAAAAATACGTGTGGCACTCGGGGACTGCCGCGGTAAAGCTATTGCATAGCGTTTTTAACAACTTATGCAATTATAATTATTTATTTATTTTATTTTTTCTGATATCAGATAACTGCGCTCTATCGGAAAACGTTGAAATTATTCCGAATCATTTGCGGCTGCGGAAGCAAATGATTCGGAATAATTTAAACGTCTTCCGATAGAGCGCCGCGCACGAATTTTTTATTCGATAATGCAAAAAAAACGGATTATTCGAAAAAAATCGTAGATAAAAAGATAGATAATTAAATTATCTTTAAAATGGTGCAGGTTTCATAATAATACCCCAGATAGTATTTGCGTAGTAGTCGTTTTTGTGTTCCGTTAGACCTAATTTCACAAATTAATTACACTATGTAATATAAACAAAATCTAAAATATTCAAAGCTAAGAATATTAGGAAAATGTTCTTGTTTAACATATATTTTTTTCGAATCGTAAGCAGTACTCGTTTAGACGTAATTATCAGTTTAAAATCATTAATTTTCGTTAAGAAATTTCTTCATTCGGTCACCGCGCCGGCCTAGGCCCGCGATAAAAGCTATGCAATAGCTTAAAAATGTTACATAAGAATATACATTTGAGTAATGTATTTACAATATCTGGTTTTAAGTGTAATAAATTAGGCGCCATACATTTATGTTTATTTTTATTAACTCGTCGTTATACTATGATCAGTAATTTTAGGCGTTTGATAATTTTATAAACAATGGATGTACAATGGATTTTCTAAACAATGGATGTCCAACAGTACCAAATACCCAAACAGGTCGTTCGAAGGGTACCTACGGGAATTTTTAGCGATGACTATTAAGATCGCTTTCTGAGTTCTGACAAATGAAGTTAAACTGAGGACAGTAGCTGCTCCCCATCCCAGAATGCCGTATGAAGTAAAACTGTGAACTTAAATCCTACTAGGTTTTTAATAGGCATGGTAGGCAATAATTTCCTTAAATTCCGCAGAGAAATGCCCACTATGGCATACGCTTCTAAGCGGTGTCGACGCAGAGTTGCTAATCCTAGCATGCTAGTGAAGGTTTGTCTCTTTGTTCCGGATAGTTATAATCGGGTTCGGTTACAATCTATTTGCAGAGCCGTCCTCGTGAGGCAACTAAGTCGGTGAAGTCTGATTATTTAAACGGAAAACATACATAGATGATTCCTGATCACATAACGCTCCTTACAACAGTTAGGGTAGTGTAATATATATTTAATATGCAAGTACAGGTATGTGCCTAAATAATAAAATAGCCGATTTTTATCTGACATGAATAGTTAGCGCAATGCCCACAACTTAAAAAGATATGGGCTCGTTGTAAAAATATCCAGATCTAGCGCTGTCGAACATTGCGCATTTATGTGCCATATGGCACGCGTAATCAGATTCCACTGGGATAATATTCCACCATAATTTCTAAGCGCTCAAACTGATTTAGAAATATGTAGTACTGTTAGAACCATTATGCCATCCCGATTGTCATGGGGTACCTTAACTACGCAAATATGTGACTAGTTGTCTAAATGTCCAAATTTCCAAATGTCGATAAATTAACTTTAATACATATATCGTGTTTAGTGTCAAATGAAAGGCCAGATTGAGTACATTCCGAAAATATATGTGTGTCTATATGGATAGCTATATAATCAACAAATATTTCATAAAAAACCATAATAAAAATATTTAAAACTGCGCCGACCATAATTCACGGGCGCTGACAGTTGCCGGGACAAAATTTCGCGCCGAATATCGTTGCATAAACAAAAGTATCGTGTATGTCAAAATTAAATATTTTTCAAGAGAAGCAAAAAACTAATTTATTTTTAACTATTTCGTCTTATATTATATTTATATTTAACTATATAACAGTAATTAAAATAAACTGTGTCGTAATTATTTGAATACAGCTCTCTGATTGTGCAAATTTCAACGCGGTTATGAGATTAGGGGTCCGTCCACATATTACGTAATAACGTTATTTGGGATTTTCAGGGGTTCCCCCATGTGAACGGACGTAATCAGCGGCCTGACCCCCCCCCCCCTCCGCCCTTCACCCCAAGGTTACTTAATAAACAACCATTTCTGCATTAGGAACATTGCTGGGAAAATAAGTTTGTCGAAAAGATTGATGTAAAAATAGTTACACGAAAATTTGCAAGATAACCTAGAAATTGTCCCATTATCTACCTCAAAACAAACTAAAAAGTTAGAAAGTTGAAAAGTAAATACCTACTTCACTATTTAGATTTCTTCTGGTAATCGATTTCGAGGAACTTATTTGTGTATGTTTTAAAATATACGTTCAATGCTTCTCGATTTGTAGTACAATAAATTTTATGAATATTTCCTGTATATTTTATTATTGTCAAATAATGAAAATTAAGAAAGTATAACCATACTGGTGCTATAATAAATTCGCCATTTTGATTATGCACAACGAGGTGCTAAAACTGCACACTTTGAAACAAACATCCCTCCCTTTTTGGTATGCAATGCAACACCTTTGAGGGTTAATGCTACTGGGCAGTGGTTTTGCCAGATATACTGGGGGGGGGGGGGGGGAGGGGGGGGGCGCCCTCCAGCCCAAGGTTACTTAATCATCCGAATTTGCGGAAAATGTAAAGAATTGTGAACTCAGCTTTTGTAAGGGCACGATCAAGCATGCTTGTCAAGCATCGCGTCGCGTGCTGGGAGGGGATCGTAAACCGCAGGAAATATGCAAATATTTTTTTTAATATTTACGAAAAATGCCTAATTTTGTAGTTTTATACCAGGGCGTCACGTCATTCATCAATCAATTACGTCTATTTGAGGTGACTCTATGTAGTATAATATACAGTAGTTCAATGATACAGTAGTTCTCTTTTTGTAACGCCAGTCGTGTTTTTTATTCCTTTTAATATATTCACTTCTGTATTACTTTTTATATACTTACGTATAACCATTTTAATGTTTCTTTCCGAACATGTTTATTTTTATATTATATTTCAACGGCTTGTTCATGACTGTAATGTTGATTTGTTTATAAAATGTATAAATAAATAGACAATAGGGTTCCGTTAGTACGCTTTGATACGAAACTATAAAACCCTACCACACCTCTAACCATAGATATATGATTTTAACGATACAACACGATAAAAAACAGCGGCAAGCGCGGTCCATCCCAAACCGGAACCGCAGATCATTCGTCAGCCGAGATGAATGGATCGTAACTGGTTTATGGTAAACCGCACGCGCCGGGAGATCATTCCAAAGGAGAGTCGCGTGCCCAGTCAAACGTTACCTGTTTATCGCAGTCAAGTTTATTTGACCAATAAGTGTGATCTCTGCGGCAACATCCCCTGCAATGGATGCCCGGCGATGGACCGCGTAAATTAAGCCAGTTTTCATCCCATTGTTGGAGATTAACCGGATTTAAGCGATGAAGTAGTATGGTCAAACTAGGGCTATAATCGCAAGCGCCTTAACTACAGAAATCACAATAATATTCTATCCAGCAATCACAATAATAAAACAAAAAACCCTAATTCTATTATTGATATTTATGGTCTCTATTATAAAATCGTCATTCCAGTAACCTCACCTCATAATACGAACCAAATTAATAAGCGTAGACACGTGTTAAATTTTACTAGGACTACAAACACAGCTGGGTGTTCAAAAATGGACATTATTTTTTGTATGAAAATATATATTTTTTCATCATGACTTTTAAATTTTATTAAGCTATTGCATAGCTTTTATCGCGGGCCTAGGCCAGCGCGGCGACCGAATGAAGAAATTTCTTAACGAAAATTAATGATTTTAAACTGATAATTACGTCTAAACGAGTACTGCTCACGATTCGAAAAAAATATATGTTAAACAAGAACATTTTCCTAATATTCTTAGCTTTGAATATTTTAGATTTTAGTTATATTACATAGTGTAATTAATTTGTGAAATTAGGTCTAACCGAACACAAAAACGACTACTACGCAAATACTATCTGGCGTATTATTATAAAACCTGCACCATTTTAAAGATAATTTAATTATCTGTCTTTTTATCTACGATTTTTTTCGAATAATTCGTTTTTTTTTTGCTTTATTGAATAAAAAATTCGTGCGCAGCGCTCTATCGAAAGACGTTTAAATTATTCCGAATCATTTGCTTCCGCAGCCGCAAATGATTCGGAATAATTTCAACGTTTTCCTATGGAGCGCAGTTATCTGATATCAGAAAAAATAAAATAAAGGAATAGGTAATTATAATTGCATAAGTTGTTAAAAACGCTATGCAATAGCTTTACCGTGGCAGTCCCCGAGTGCCACACGAATTTTTATTAAAATGCAATGAATACTGTTGAATTAACGTATACATTCAATAGAATAGTGATATTTTTCTTATTATGACGTCAGACGAAAAAACAAAAAAAAAAGTGTCAAAAATTTTGGCTTTACCCACAGATACAGTACATGTTACCTACAGTACATGTTATATACGCAAACCCTTTGGAAACATGCATATTTCCATGTATTACAGCGTTACATTTTTCTCAGTGTAATAACAAATATTGAATACCAGGAACTCTCTTTATAAACTTTCCGTCCTATAGAACAGAAACAAACACAAAAACAAATGCAGTGACTTCGTAGTTCGATTTTCAACAAAAAAAAATACGTGTGGCACTCGGGGACTGCCGCGGTAAAGCTGTTGCATAGCATTTTTAACAACTTATGCAATTATAATTATTTATTTATTTTATTTTTTTCTGATATCAGATAACTGCGCTCTAACGGAAAACGTTGAAATTATTCCGAATCATTTGCGGCTGCGGTAGCAAATGATTCGGAATAATTTAAACGTCTTCCGATAGAGCGCCGCGCACGAATTTTTTATTCGATAAAGCTATAAAACCGGATTATTCGAAAAAAATCGTAGATAAAAAGATAGATAATTAAATTATCTTTAAAATGGTGCAGGTTTCATAATATTACGCCAGATAGTATTTGCGTAGTGGTCGATTTTGTGTTCGGTTAGACCTAATTTCACAAATTAATTACCTTATGTAATATAAAGAAAATCTAAAATATTCAACGCTAAGAATATTAGGAAAATGTTCTTGTTTAACATATATTTTTTTCGAATCGTAAGCAGTAATCGTTTAGACGTAATTATCAGTTTAAAATCATTAATTTTCGTTATTAAATTTCTTCATTCGGTCGCCGCGCTGGCCTAGGCCCGCGATAAAAGCTATGCAATAGCTTAAAAATAATAAAGCCTTTACTTTAGGAGGAATCAAGAAGTTTTGTAATTTCTACGTAGTATTAAATAGCTTATACAATACTTTTTATTTGAATAACACAGCATTTTTAGTTTACGAGTTATTACGGTTTATGATAGTGACCCGGATTCATTGGTCTCGAGTGTTGAGCCAAAATAGAAAATACTGGAAATCGAGATGATTCCAACGATGGTTCACAAGCTACCTTTCTGGTAGGACTTAGTTGTCAAGACTAGACGACTCGCTATTTTCTGATGGTTCTCATTTATATCGACAATCATCCGATTCTCATAAATGAGGAGGATTAGTCATGTTTACCGATGACTGCTATTATTTTATAGGTAGGTACAAGTTAGCAACACGTACATTCCAAAGCTGAACACGACCTTTGTCGAGTGAGACATTGGTTATACCACAATATGCTTAACCAACCAGAAAAAAAATAAATAAATGAAATTCACCAATAAAACAAATCCCTTTTTAGGTACCATTATTCATTATTAATATTATTTATATTTTATTGTATTTATTACGACATTATTTTATTATTATTCAATTTGATTATTTCACTATCTACTGAATGTTATTTTTCCAGCACACTATAGCTACAGTTACATCACACTACACTACACTACAGTTACATCACACTACACTCAAATTACAATGTTTAATATTATTAGTTAATTTTTAATATTATTTGATACCTAGCATATTTTAAAAATTAAGTATTCTAAAGTATGCACAAGCTACTCTCCTTGGTACGCTTGCCTTAGTATGGGCCTAGGCCTAGTTAGGCGGCGTTGATTTAAAAAAAAATGGTCTGCGGTGCTTTCTATTTTGCTATTATTTACATTTAAGCCTATAATGTTAAACTTACAATGTACTGCCGAAAATGTGCTTTTCTTTAATAAATAATAAATAATTAAATAATAAAAATTACAGATCTCGGCTTACGTGACTGTTCACATAATAATTGCGTACAGAAACAAAGTCCCTATACGGTGAATTATGAAGTATAAGAAATTAAAATGAAGGTGTATCTTTGATGATAAGCCTAAATGGGAGGAAAATATACAAGCCTTTGCATCCGAAATCCGACAGCTAAGCCATACTTTGCTCATTCGTTACGCCCATGATTGAGTTTATTACTCGTTGGTTAACAGCATACTACTGAGTTATGGAATTATTGAATGGAGTGGTGAATCGCTGTCAATGATGTACCCTCTAAAGCCCAAAAAGCGATTATAAGGGTAATAAACAAGAAGCCATTCTGATTTCCCAGCGATCAACTATGTAGAGGATTTCGAGTCTTAGATATAGATAAGTAGAAATAAATTGTTTGTGTAGGGTGAGATGTATTTTGTATAGGCTTTAAAGGCCGAAGGCCATTGTGCGAAAGTCACAGGCCTATATATAAGCGCTAGGCGGAGGACGCGCCGATGGCGTATATCAGCGACGATAGTAGATAATAATTTTAGAATATTTTTAATTCGTTATTCGACTCATGGTCACCTCATTTTATACCTGGCACGCGCGCCGTCTGCTCATAATGAAACCCGACCGGACGCCGGACCGGACCGGTCGATCCGGATTCGCTCGTCCGGCAGACCCTCGTTCAAAAGGGTGCCCATTGGTCATCCGCCCCTCTTTTCGGTCAATCCTGTTTCCCCTACTAGCACGCGAGGAGGCGGTCAACGGCCCGCTTGCCTCCACCCACGCCAGAAAAAAAGCGGTCCATCCCACTCTCTCATAACGGATGCTGCGATGGAGAGCAAGAGATGGAATATGGGGAGTGGACAGTGGGATTTTTACACGATTGGTTTAGATATGCAGAAGGAGATTATTCGGCCACTACAGTTGTTATTGATTTTGGGTCCATTAATTGTGTCACGATTCAATGGCAGTTAAAATCTCAAGAGCGATTAGGCCGTCGCGGCGCAAAAACGTATAATATTTTTTTTATGTCGCCATTATGTATTTCCATTATTGACAAGATAAAAAACGAATCTACCGCGTGGAGTGTGAAACACCCGACGTTTCGGCGACGTTGCTGCTGCCGTTGTCTAGGGTAGTCAGGCCTAGACAACGGCGGCTGCAACGTCGCCGAAACGTGGGGTGTTACAAACTTCACGGAGTAATTTCGTTTTTTATCTTATTTATAATGTCAAACAAATGCGATAATCTCCAATTTTATATCCATTATTGAGTTTCCACAATTTTAGTTTTCCCTGGCCTATGTCAGGAAATATAGCACAACATCCTGACAATTCCCTCGGAATACTATCTCATCACAAGATTCGGAGGGGACTGTCAGGATATTGTGCCATAAGGCCGAAAGCAGAATAAGACCGAAATATTGCATAAAGCCCGAAAGGAGATATGGTCTGGCTTAAGCTAAGGTCGAAAGAATAAAACTCCTAGTATAAAAGTGCTGCCTGTAACGAGCCGCACTTTTTAGCAACAAATAGTGTGCCCACCTCATTTCCAAATCCCCGGACACGTTGGTGGTATAGACCACTTTGTTACTAGGTATAGTATAGCAGGATAAGGGGAGGAACATTTATTACGTAAGACAATTTTGAGCTGTTCTTGTAGGTATCTCCAAAAAGTATTTGGCAAAATTATAGTATTTGGCAAAAAATATATAAAGCGCAAAACAATTTTCTGTATATTTTTTTAACGATGTTTATATTTATAATAAATGAATTACAGTAGATAGCAAACACACACACGCACACACACATACACACACACACAGACATACTTTCCACTTCAATCACACAAATACGACTCATACACATGACGACACACCTACTTTCCGATAGATAAGCGAAGGGGTGCGGTCAGCATCCGTCCAGGAGTCCACCCACCAAAATTCGTTGAAAAAGAACATTTCTATCTCGCTCCCCCTTTGCTGAAACCCCATACGAGTGGAAGTGACGGGTGATGGGGTGGCGGTCGAATGAATGGACAGTATTATTTTTTTGCACAGGGGAGGGTGGCGCTAGTTATTAGAGTTATCGATTTTGGGACAAAGGGGTTCTCTCTTTGGTTAAATGAAATATTTTCTCTCTACATATATTACGTTAATTAGGTTAGCTATTATACCAAAATTTACATTACTTATTGTAGTTGTTTACTCCGATATCATACGGGACAGTATAGTCCTGGTTAAAATGGCACTAAGCGTTTGCCATATTTGGGTCATTATGTTTTCCGAATTACTTTATAATATCCATATCAATATGGCCAAATGTACAGAAAATATGAATAAAGTATTTTAAATATATAAAGCATGTTATTATTACACTATACTAGCTGACCCGGCGAACTTCGTACGGCCTAACAGTCAATGAATGTCGTGTTATAGATTAAATGAACTTAATTTATGGTTTTAATTAAGTAGCTTGATACATTTTCCTTAGTTTAAAAAAATAAATTTCTGAACGCACGCATAAATATTTGACAACCGATATATAGGTCAATCCTTTTTCATTACTGACATTATTCTGATTTTAAAATCAAAGTTTTCTTAATACGTTTTAAATTTCAGGATATATTCATTCAAATTAATATTTTCTACCCTCTTACCTAATAATAATTGGTGTAATGTTACTTCAAAATTGAGTCTTCGCGCGTCATCTAGAAATCGAGCTTTCAAAATCCGCGTTTTTCGTAGTCAATTATCCAATTTTATATTAATTATTCAATAGACTTCAATTAAATATATATGGTGATTACAATGACTGAAGTCAAAAGAAGCTATAACGATTAATTATGTTACCAAAATCACTTCAAAAACTCCCAAGTTCTCGATTAAAGCATGAAACACGCTCCCTACTCTTAAATCTGGGAGGCATCTAATATAGGATATAATTAAAAAATTGTTATTTTATGCATGGATAGGTGGTAGGTAAAAAAGGGAGCAAAATAAAAGTAACAGCTTGAGTTCCTGGTGGGTACTTGGCCTCTTAGTCTAATTTAAAAAACAGTGGTTAACTTTTAAATTTAATTTTTTAGACGGGTGAACTTTAAATTTGTCTATAACTTTCAAAAATAGTAAAAATTACAATACGGACGGTTAATTTCTGTTAACAAAAGAGATTGTTCACCAGTTGATGTCATTGTTAATGTGTGTGTATATCGTGTGTGTGTGTGTGTATATTGTGTGTGTGTATAAACAAGGATTTTCTAAAAATATATTTTTTAATTTATTTATTCAAAAAAAAATCGAATGACATATTTCAGTTCCCCAGTAAGGATAATGTCTTTTTATTGGGATATTAACAATATATGGTATATTTATAATAATTGTGTATTTTCAATGTTTATAATAATTTTATAATGTATTTTCTTTCATCTAAATAATAATGCAAATTTAGCTAATATAATTTTTACGTTTGCTATATATTATATACATATCCTACTACTATTACAAACCCGAAAGTTTGTAAGAATGTATGTATGGATGTTTGTTACTCTTTCACGCAAAAACTACTAAATGGATTTTGATGAAACTTTACAATTATATAGCTTACACATCAGAATAGCTTACACATAGGCTATAATTTATAAAGATATATAGTTTTCTATCATCATTATCACAATTTTCCATCACCACGCGGGTCAAACCGCGGGGCGCAGCTAGTATTATATAATTATGACGTACCTATATTATGTACATTTATTATATCACTTAGCTTGCTTGCATAAACATTATGTAAGTAAATATTTGCAAAACATTTTCTTAAGTAAATATTTTCAGATCCAATTTTCTAATTCTACTGAAAGATCATTGATTAGTGTTGTATTTTTGGAACAATGTATTGAAGTATTCGACCGGCGTAGTTTTTCTTTGCTTGCTATATTTGAAATAGCTTGCCCCTTTTGCGTAGCCGAGTTCGATGTACTTGATCGGCAGGTGTTAAAAACAAACCTTGTAAGCGTACACTATCATTTGAATTTGGAGGTCGAACAGCAGCAAATATTTAAGTATTATTTCCTTCACTTTGGAATATTTTGTTACATTTGATGTCTTTTTCTTCTTTTTGAATTGTATTCGTTTTTTATATAAAAAAAACATACTTCCACCGATACTTCGATTTTTTACATACATTATTGTATGAAAACTATTTCATGCTGTCTGTACATATAATGCTCACATAATTGCGTATCTGTTCTTATTTGCAATTTATTTTTGTTAACCGCCTTTTGAAATGGCAGGAGTTGCTTTCATGTTGACTGCAAAACGTCAAGGTTTTATAAAACCTTTCTGCGTTAAAGTATTCAATTTGAAATTGACAAATTCTGGGATAAAGATACCAAAACGATTTATTTTTAGAGTAATCTTATGTAAATATTTCTAAAAAGCACATTTTGATAAGAATACAACTCTTGTCCTCTCTCCGCAGTTAGCGATTCATTATATAACAGAGGCAACTATCTAGCACTTTCAGGTAGGCAGTTTACCTCGATGACGTAGCAATTTCGCAAATTGAGGTCGAAATTTAAGGATCGATCATTTTCCTCTGTAACCGCAAGGGAGTGACGGAAAGTTCTCTCGAGTGTGTCCTCGGCGAGATTAGGCCCTTAACTTACTTAGGTAGTAACTTACTTTAGGTACTTTAGGTAAGTTTCACTATCATAATAATAGGCAAGTGAAATACGTCGAAAATGACATACTTTTTATCAGAGTATACCTTTCATTCATCGTGATTTAAATCGGCTATGCAGCTTGGGCCTAATGGCCATTTGTGTTGCTGGTCGGCCCAAATCATGGCTCATTTCCTATCTAGAACCTTGGAAGGTATCAGTGAACTCTGTGTGCAGATTTAGGGCCCAGTACAATATGGCCCTAAAGCTATTTTTAAACGTATGTTTCTTATGTGAATATTAAGCTTATGGTTGCCTAACCTTAGAAACGACCCGTTGACCAGCCGATCCCGAGTAACATGCATGTAAGGGCCACGCTCGCAGCAACCTCTACAGAGAATATAACGTGCTAGATGTACCACAACTATACGTGAAAACGGCGCTCTGTGACTATCAAACTAATTTAGAGACCGCAATAAGAACCCAGCAAACAATCTGCACGCGGCAATCCCGAACTATACATTTTGACGTCCCTCGAATGCAGACCACTTTTGGGCAGAGGCATTTTGTGTACATAGCCCCCAGGATCTTTAATATGCTAGATGAAGATTTAAAAATGTATGTGCCGAAGTCTTCTTCTTCTTTTAAAGCCAAAATTGATTCCTGGCTAAAATATGACGCCCGGCAAAATATCCACAAATTAATATACCGAGACAATTATCCCTGACATTTCTTATTATTATTATTATTTTCTTTGACTTTTTTTATTTTTTATTTATTACTATTACTTATTCATAAATTTTGGTGACTATTGTTTGATATCATTTGACATTTTATTTTATTTTTATTTTATTAACACGATTATTTATTTTTGTGTTCTATTTCCTATTGTGATCATTAGTTAGTGATTATTAGTTATAATTTGTAATGGTGACGGGAATATATATATATATATATATATATATATATATATATATATATATATTTCTTTTCATTTTTATTTTTTTTTTTATTCATTGCCGTATATATGTGATATAAAATCTAGAGAGCTAGCTGCCCTGGAACAAGTCCTGGCACTTAGTTGGGCAGCAGCAGTACTTAAATGCTAATGCTCATATCGGCCGTGTTTAATTTTAATTTTAATTTTAATTATATATATTTTTTTTATTGATATCTACAACTTATGCGTATTTCTACTTCATTTTCATCAGTATAAAAATATTTTTTTCTTGTTTCAGATATACACGCGGATCGCCTCGTGGTCGATGCAGAAGAGATGGCCGGTAGCAGCAGTAACTGATTTTCAAAAATGAATAACAAAGCTTTAAATTAAAAATGGTTCATATTTGGAATTCAAACTGAAAGCGAAGTTACCCAAGTTCAAAATAGCCTATGTGAAAAAACGGCAATTACATAGGTAAAAACAAAATATTTGTTTATTTTCCGACTTTATATCTTGGAAATCCTTTAAATTCTAAAAATAGCAGTTATTTACAATATGAGGGTAGCGTAATTTCATAATTTCAAGTCTCTAGCTAGTGGTTGTTCAAGATTTCAGTACGTTAGCCTATAGAACTTTACGGTTTCTAAACCTAGAATAAAATAACACAGACCTATACAAAATATACATTTTTTGCCTTTTACACGATACACGATACACAATAGCTCTTATGCTTCTTATTTGTCGAAAAACCGATATTACGCCAACATTTCTGCAAATAGCGACTTTATTATTTTATGCATAAGGACTACTTAACAACTATAGTTGCAAGTATAGTAACTATATACTTGCAACTATAGTTTCATGTATAGCAACTATAGTAACATCTATAGTAGAAGAAAGTTGTCTTATCTAAATTAATGCATAAATAAATATTTTTTAATTCTTTGGAGTTATTTTTATCATTCCTTATCTTAGTTATAAGTAAAACGTAGGAATAATTTATATAATATATTTATATTTTCTGATTTGACGACTTAATATAAATAAATATTAAACTGTAATATAAATAAATATTTTATTCTCATTTGACTTTTTTGAGGAAATTTTAATTTTCCGTTACTATGTTTAAGCATTTATTTATTTTTGATATACATATGTTATTTTTTTGTACATACATATATTAGTTAAAGTTTTTTGTTTATTTTTGAATATCGTTTCATTAAATTCATTGTCGAATATCATTTTATCTAAATACTGTACTGAGCAAGCACATAAAAAAATAAAGGTTTACTTCATGACATTGCCACTGTATTCGTTTTCTAGCATTGGCTCAAAGTTAAAATATTTTTTTTGTGCATAGTGCCTAAGTTCTGTATATTCACATAATTTATTTGAATTACCTACAATGAATAATTAATAAAATAAATAGCTGTAGAGGATTTTATAGCTTCATGCAACAATATTTCAAGTATTAAAACTTTCAAGTATTAAAATTTAGACTAAAAAAAATAATAATAATTGAATAATATTTGGGACCTAATATTCACTTTCTGTAATTCATGAAAATCTGTAGAAATATTTTTTCATGCTTCACAGCCGCGTTCTCCCCTGATACCCAGCGACCAGGTATTATTATATATTTCGTACCCATTCATATCATATAATATTATTATTTCACATTCATCCTCTGTATTTCATGAAAATGTGCAGAAATATTTTTTTATAATGCACAGCCGCGTTCTCCCCTGATCTCCAGCGATCAGGCAAATATTATATATTCCATACCCATTCGTATCATAGAATAATATTAGGGACCTATTCATTTTCTGTATTTTAAGAAAATGTGCAGAAATATTTTGTCATGCTCCACAACCGCACTCTCTCCTGATCCTCAGTATTTAGGCAAATATTAAATATTTCATACTTATTTCAAAGAATATTATTTGGAATAATAAATATTCTTTTTTTGTATTTATTGATAAATTATTCACTTTCTGTATTTTAGGGAAATGTGCAGAAATATTTTTTCTTGCTCCACGGCTGCGTTCTCTCCTGCTCCCTAGCGATCAGGCAAATATTATATATTTCATAACCATTCGTATCATAGAATAATATTAGGAACTTATTCACCTTCTGTATTTTAGGAAAACGTGTAGAAATATTTTTTTCATGCTCTCGTCTAATCCCCAGCGATCAGGCAAATACATATTTCATACCCATTCGTATTATAGAATAATATTAGAGACCTATTCACTTTCTGTATTTTAAGAAAATGTGCAGAAATATTTTTTCATTCTTCACACCCGCATTTTCCCCTGATCCCCAGCGATAATACAACTATTATATATGAGGCCACCAGAACCAGAATGGCCCAAGTAACATTTTGGTGATTTTGAGTTTAATGCAAAAATCCATATAAAAATCCATTATTTACCTTTATCATTTTAATTCCCTTTAACTATTTTGGCCCATATCCACAAAAATGAATTTTGCATTTGGGCCATTCTGGTGGCCTCATATTTTATACCCATTCGTTTTATAACATTACTAGCTGACCCGGCGAACTTTGTACCACCTAACAGTCAATGAATGTCGTGTTACAGATTAGCTTAATTTAATTTATGATTTTATGAAAGTAATAAAATGAATACAAAATAAATATTAAGTTCACTACTTTAATAAGATAATAACACAAAAAGAAACATAAAAGTACAAAATTAAGTATATTAATCGCGTGTCAGCAAGACACGCGACAAGATTGAATTAAACTATTTACATATTGTGCAGCATGGGATGCACTCGGTTCAATTCTCTTCATTGAAGCACCTTGTGATATATGACATTTTTTGTTTGTTTTTATTAGGCGCAAGAACAAATAAAGCCGATGATTTGTCGACACGTGAACATGCCACGTACAAGTGACCATGAGAAAAACACGGATTTTCATTGGTATGGGAAAATATTTTTTCTTTTATTTTAATTTTTCGTCAATTTTCCAATTTTGTTTTTAATAGTTATTCTGCTATTCGGGACGGCGACAAATACAACAAATCAAAACCATGAAAATCGGTCCATCTGTTCTCGAGTTATAAGTGTTCGAACAAACCCGACTTAGTTTTATACATATATATATATTAGGGATTTATTAACCTTCTGTATTTCATGAAAATCTGCAGAAATATTTTTTCATGATCCACAGCCGCGTTCTCCCCTGATCCCCAGCGATCTGGCAAATATTATACATTTCATACCCATTCGTTGCATCAATATTTCAAAGCTTACACACCGCTGTCAATATCGCCTCTGCATTGTCGCGTGTAATGTTTTTTAAAGCCGGCATCTTTTAAAATGCACCCCTAAATCGCATTGTCATCGACAGATACCTCCGCGTTATTGATCCCGATAAAATTGCTCTGTTCATATTCCTTTTTTTTGCATTCAAGAATAAATCTTCCGACCGTTTCAAAACATTTTCGTTCGCTAGGCGCGGTGGCATCCCATTGTCTATTCTTAACCCTTTCTGCCTTAGCCGTCGTGTGCTCGAGGGGTATCCCTTACCCAGAACCATTAGAAACAGAGAATTGTGGGTATATGCGAATGCGTTCGCCAGATGCTTTGCTATGCCCGCATAAAAGTATCTGCATTCGCCTTTTTTGTGTTGTATGTAAGAACGAAACTCTACATTAAAACAAAATTACCTTTTACCTATACATTATTCATTTATTAAATTAAATTTCAATTAACAACTAAAAGTATTCTAGTTTATAAATTTAGGTATTGAGAAGTACAAATTTTTGCCTACCTAGTTTTTATACTTATATATACCTATTTTAATATTTATTTTTTATTATTTTTGCTATACACATAATTATATTTATTCTATTTAATTACTTATTGGGCTCGTTTGCTTTTCTTCGTGAACCAAAATCGGAAATTAGTCCGTGTGAACGAGACAGGGCAATACGCTAGAGCGGAGTGTGAGATGACCGGTTGTCACTTTTTCGCATTAACACTGTCCGCCAAGGTCAAATCTTACACCGCGCGAAATATGCTCGAATTTATTCGGACGAGTTTATAAGTTCGGCGGGTAGTATTTATCGACGATCATTCGTTTCATATTCCGGTCTAACGCATTGCTCTGTCTCGTTCGCTTGGACAAATTTTAGTTTACAAAGAAACGCAATCGGGCCCATTATCATAATATTAATAATTAATATTTTTTATATTCATTAGAAATTGAAAACTATCGCGGTTGTTTGACATTATAAATAGATTTAAAAGGACAACGACATTATCATGGCCAATGGCGGTTGCAACATCACCGAAAAGTCTGATACTACAAAGTTCACGCGGTAAATTCATTGTGTAACCTATTTTTACTAAATATTATGTATTATTAGTAATTATTATTTATAATTTGTAATTAAAACAAATGTACCTTTTTATATTTAATAAAGAAAATTTGAATTTGAATTTGTAATCGCAGAAATATTGGTAGAAGAGGGACAGAAATCATGCAGAGAGAAAAATCAACAAAATTAAGATGTAGAATATCAATCCACTGTAACCCTCTTGCGATTGCCTATTTGACAGTGCATATTGAAAAGTAGCAGTCCAGCTTGGTTAAAAATTTACGAATGAAATTCGACACTTTTCATGTGTGTCAGTCCTCTGGGAGGGAGGGCTGGCTATTGCTACCGGGCTGCCCCTCATCAGAAGTGGGATAGTGTCAATTTAAAAATATTGACTGCCCGCGAATCGAACTGGCACGGCTAGACATCAATAAAACGGGGGTTGAAGCCACAGATTAATGAAAATATTGAAATATTTTTCTAGATGCATCACACTTTCCCAGGCGGCAGGCGACCTGACTAGAATTCCGTGCCTTTGCCCATAAGACAACTTGAAAACACATCTAGCACATCTAGCACACATCTTATAATGAGTTCTAAAATCAAATGAATAATCGATAGTACGACGCGCCCTAGATACTAGGCGCTTTAGTGATACAATTTTTTTCTTGAAATTGGTGCCCACTTAAATTGCCGCCCGGGGCATATATCCCGGTTTGCCCTTCCTCCCCCCCTGGATCAGGGGCTGACACTGACTTTCATGTACTGGCTTAGGTAGTGTTTCCTTAAATATAACCTCTGAGTAAAGATCCAATAGCTGAAATCATTTACCTCTTCATATATATTCTGGTCAACCGTAATCCTCTTTGGTGCCAGAAGAGATTAGTGATGATACATACGTTATAATATGCTCGTTGTTGGCCCCTTATTGGATTAAATCTAATGTTAAAAATCTGGCGTGGGAAGTGGCTTCTGGGACTACGTCTTTTAGCGTTATCCTATATTTATACGGCATAATTGGATAGGGTGGATGTGGTAAGACCCTGCTACAGCCATTGCAAGTTGCGCAGAAATTTATATTAAATATTATTTTACGTAGACCATATCGCCATCCCATTAATGAACTTTATAAAGAAGCTAAAGTCCTTGATCGTAGGCAACTTTTTCTAAAAACTTCCCTCAATTTTCAATTCAAGTCAATTTTTGGACAATAACTCAAATTTAGGAATAATTCAGAACCGAAGACCAACGAGACAAGTTATAGAAAATAGCTTAATAAAACCCAGAATGAAAACATCATTTGGACAAAGACATTATTTATGTTTCATTGCGCCAAGATTTTACAATCTGATCAATATGGAAATAAAAATAAATTTGACATTTAGGGAATTCAAAAATAAAATAAAGAAATGGTTATCGAATCATGACAGACTAACCATACATCAAATAATAGTTTAATAAAACTTAGGTGCACCAATTATTAACATATTTTTAAACATGTATGTTGAGTATTGTACTACATGTACAATACTCAACATTGAACTAAATACCAAAAATTATTTGACTTTGTTGTTATATATTATTTTGACACTTAATTGTACTTTTTTGACTAGATATTTTTATATTAAATCCTATATTACTTAACATATATTAAATATTAATGAATGTTTCTTTCTTTTCTTACATATACCTCTATTTACATTATTTAATCGAATTTTATATTATTGCCGATTATATAATGGAATTGCATTTTGTTTATTATATTATCTATTAATATTTTTTATTATTATGATAATTTTTTTTTGAAGACCACATTTTATGGCAATTTAGTGTTATTAGCTTTTTACTAAAACTTGTACATTTGTAAGCAATCAAGCAAACTTGATTGTAATATTAGAGTCCTGTCCACCCTAAAACGGGCTAGTCCCAGTTGGGTGACAGAATCAAATAAGTAAAAGGTTAAGGTTTTGCCATTCGGTTCCTGTTATTATTGCAAGCAAATCAATGTTTCATAGTAATTAATTCTTAAATAAATAAATAAATAAAATACCGGACATGGAACTTTACATGGACATGGAATTTGAATTTGCAATCTACTACGGGTAAATCCGCCAACTACAACTTGAGTTGTCGACTACAAGGGGAGAGCCCGTCACCACAGGAAGTTTTAACGATTAGTCGTTCTATCGACCTGCAGTGAGCGTAGAAGACTTTGGACAAAACAATCCAGCGTCTAGCTACGCCACAACCCGTAAGAGACCAACGCCTTACCGCGAGATAGCCAGGAATGCTACCTGGCGGGCGACACTCGCGCCCTTACTACCAATTTTGACCAGATTTCCCCGGTCTCTCGATTGGTTCCGAGTTCGAGGTCGCTTGCGCGGTCCTCTCCCTTACGAAGCGGTGAAACGGTGAATACCGAATCTATCGCGGACCGTGGCGTCCTACCGATCCGCCGACCGATCCGCCAACTACAGGAAGGTATAATTTTATTCATAATTCTTTCAACCGTAGGGTGAATTCAGAGACTTAGAACCGAAACAGCCCACCGTCTAGCTACGCCAACGTGCCTATGAGTTGGCTGCGCCAACATGCAACATGTCCAACGCTTTACCTTGATAGAAATAGAAATAGAAATAGAAATATTTTTATTGTCCGAAATTGTGGTGGTACATTTATGGTGATAATGCGTAAAACTATGTATCTCACAATTACCTGTTATTAAAACAGATTGACAAATTTATTTATCTGCTAAATTGAATTATAATATCTTATTAAAAAATGTAATTATTTCACTGGTTTAACATGAAAAAATCTAAACAGACCGGATAAGGAACTAACAGTAGAAGACAATTAGAAAAAATAATTCACCAATAATATAAAAAATAATGAAAAAATCAAAATCAAGGAATAATCAAAATTCCGCCTATAGGTAAATACGAAATGTATATAATTTAAAATGTAACAGTAGAAAACAAGTAATAAAAAATAATTCACCAATAATATAAAAAATAATGAAAAAAAAAATCAAAATCAAGGAATAATCAAAAATCCGCCTATAACTACGAAATGTATATAATTGAAAATTTGTAATCTTCCTAATTGAATCATTTTAAAAACAAAATGAAAATGCATGCCTATAATATAATATTATGAGAAATATTCGTAGATATATTCCCAGATACACTGGGAAGTGAACCCGGAGGGCCGAGCTTACGCTTTCACTGCTAGATTTGGGCGGATTTTTTCGTCCCCCAGTCTGGTCACAGGTTCGAAATCGTTTGTGCGGCCTATACTTGATGTTAACTGTATTCAGATCAAATTTATCGCAGACCATGGCGTGCTTTGCTTGTATTTCACACGGGATCGGTTGGCCAACGAGTCGTTTCAAGGGTATCTGTCATCAGGTGAACAACCACCCCCCGCTGCTTAGGAAACGCATAAGATAATCCGAACAAATGTGACGACAGAACCGTGTCAGGGGAAAAAGATAACTTTTCAGGTTCGTCCCTTTTCGGGGAGGCTACCGGATGGGAGTTGAAGTTTAGGATGGGACGACCCAAGATAACAAGGAGGAGCAATGATAATGCAGTCATAATGGGCCAAGCCGCACGGAACCGTTACCTTCCATGGGAACAGCACAGTATAAACCACACTATAGGCGCTCTAATAGCAGTGTGGAAGACAAAGGAAACAATAGCAATATATTTCTTAGTCACATCATGGGCGTCACATCTAGTCACCTCTTCAAATTCTGGGCGGAGATGCGTAGTCATGGTTGTATGCATCTACTATTAGGCCCAGCAATTAAAGATAAAATAATATTTTGTTTCATTGTCATCATCAGCGCCACAACCCATTACCATACCATATCCTGGGCATTTAGTTTATTTATTAACCACAGAAGTAATTCATCGCGGTTTTGGTCATCCGATTTAACGACACCCTTCAGTCTTTATACAGAGAATATATATCAACGACTGTTTATCCCACATGCCCTAACTGCCTGAGCCATTTTCAGGAATATCACAACATAAGCATCATTATACACGTTATATAGATCCTTGTTCGTTCGTCTTCTCTATACACCACCCTCCTGCTAGAAAAGGAGGATCTTGCGAAGTATTATATTTAATTTAATTATATTTAGTTAGACAAAGTATTACATTAAGTTAGACATCTACTTCATTTTCAGCCGCTTAGGTGGCAATCCATGTTTCTGAAGCGTCAGTTAAGAATTGTCTGATGAATTTGTTGTAGATATTTGCCCTGGTCCTCTGGGATAGCTGGATTATTTGACATTATGTTCTGAAGTATCACCTATTTATCACCCATTAAACGCTGGTAATTTCGATGGTAATGAGATGAAGAATATCAATGTTTTAATAGTTTCAAAGGTATATAAACAATCAACAAAAGGACGAGCTGGGTTCACTCTTTCAATAAAGGCAGCTATGTATGTATTTGGTTTTCTCCTGATTAGTTAAAGGAGCGCAAAAAAGTAACACGCTATTCGCGCGGAGATCATCTGAATGCATGGTTCTGAGGAGCGGGTAAATCTGGCGGATTTCCATCCACGTCGTATCTATAAATAACCACAACTCTTAGAATTAATCTATGACCAAGCACGTCGAGTGCAGATGGCAGATGAGGGCATAAAAATTTAAAGTGCCCAATTCACTAATGCTGAGGCGAGTACGTCAACGGCAGCACCAGACAACGTTACGACCGAAATAGGAAACTAAAACGAGTGTCTTACCTTCGGTAAAATTGAAATGGTAGATGATTGTCTTCTTTCAACTTATCATGTATTTCACGTAATAGCCCGGATCCTGTTCTTTCGTCATACTGGGATATTTATTTATTTGCTCACTTTGTTTACATTCGGGCAGTGAGCTATCAGTGCATATATATATATATATATATATATATATATATATATATATATATATATATATATATATATATATATATATATATATATATATACATATATATATATATATATATATATATATATATATATATATATATATATATATATATATATATATATATATATATATATATATATATATATATATATATATATATATATATATATATATATATATATATATATATATATATATATAAATTATTTTCAATAATATATAAAATTAGATTCATGAAAAGTTACTTATCTGGGGTCCTGGTGGACCAGAAACATTTAAACGATAGTTAATGTCCTCTTTAAATACTTAGGGCAGCGGCACCTGTTTCCGCAATTGATAACCTATGATGTTCTTAGTTATTGCAGCCGAATTACTGTATGCCCTTGGATGTAATACGTATAGGAGGATGGTTTCTGTAACAGAAATGGATGTTAGTAACTTATTTTAGAAGAAATTATATGATTGAGAATATTTCGACACTAGTCGTATTCATCTCTATGACATTTCTCAGAAATGTCATAGAGATGAATACGACTAGTGTCGAAATATTCTCAATCATATAATTTCTTCTAAAATAAGTTACTAACATCCATTTCTGTTACAGAAACCATCCTCCTATACGTATTACATCCAAGGGCATACAGTAATTCGGCTGCAATAACTAAGAACATCATAGGTTATCAATTGCGGAAACAGGTGCCGCTGCCCTAAGTATTTAAAGAGGACATTAACTATCGTTTAAATGTTTCTGGTCCACCAGGACCCCAGATAAGTAACTTTTCATGAATCTAATTTTATATATTATTGAAAATAATTTAAAAAAATTTACACACTTAAAATATCAATATATATATATATATATATATATATATATATATATATATATATATATATATATATATATATATATATATATATATATATATATATATATATATATATATAATTGTAATTAGTTACATAGGTAATTAGGAAAACATGAACACATCCCATACGACCATGCTAGACGAATGCCTGTAGCTGGACATACGAAATACACTGAATTCGTTTTTTGAGTAGCAACTGATTTTTCTGACAACTAACTACATTCATTATTAATGACGGGATAAAATATTACACATAGAAAAAGGAAGCACAAGTCTGATATGCATTAATAATATAAATATACAAGAAATAAAAGGGCTAATTGTATATGCAATATTACATATATTCTTTTAGTTATAAGCAAGTACATACATTTAACAAACTATTTTTCTTAGATCGATTATTTCTAGCGATGTTAAACTCAGTGTTATATTCAAAAACATTGACTCTATGTTAGCCTACTTAAAATACTTAAATCGGTGAATCTTAGTGAACGAAAATTGGAAATTAGTTCTTGTGAAAGAGATACGGCAATACCCTAGAGCGGAATGTGAAATGAACGGTTGTCACTTTTTCGCATTAAAACTACCCCCCAAAGAGAGAACATCTGAATCTAAGACCGCACGAAATGTATATTTTTTAATTTTTAATTTATATATGTGCAAAAAAACACATTGAGAAATCAATAACCGTTTTGTTTGATATATAAATCGTTTACAATTTAAACCAAATGCCTCAGTTGACGCGACAAAAACATAAGTATAAACTACAGCACAGCCAGATACATACCTTCTCTCTCTCTCTCTCTCTCTCTCTCTCTCAAGTCTAGCTGGTTGTGCTGTGCTATTTCGCCTCACTTTGGGTATGCTAGCCTAGCATAATTATATGGATTGGGCTATATTTTCCGCTTATCTACCATAAATATTTGTTTGTTATTTATGACAATTTGCATGTACTGATCTTTTTTTTTGTGAATTACTTAATTAAATAAAATAAATAAATTAATTGTTCGGGCTACAGCCTTTTATGGCATTGTTATGTAATGTTGTCGTCGTTCTGGTCCTTAACCCTCGAAATGCACCTACCTACCGTGCCCGTAAAAAGAGCTATCATGTCTGGAGTATGTGGGAATGACCAGGGTAAAAACACTAAACACGTGAAAATGGGTGGACGTCTTTGGGAATTGGCGGTCCGCCGCGCGAGGGCAGTGCAGGGTAGGGTAGGGTAGGATCGAAGAAGGGGTAACCCTTATCTGGAAGCCGGCGGCCGCGACGGAGTTATTGCCGGTCTCTAGGGAGGAGACCTCCAACCTCACAAGAACGAGATAAAAGCCAACTGGGAAACTTCCACTCTTACACACGTTTCTACCTATTTTCCGCGCACTGACATCAGACAGACGAATCGATAGATATGTCTGTGAGGGGCTGGCTTTAATTTTCACGCTGAAAGGAGCAACCTCTGTAATCCGGCATCATGCCGTTGTGGAAAGTTGCGGTTATATGCCTGAAAATTCTCATTGCATACCATAATCATCATTATCATCATTATAATAATTTTTTCCCCTTATCTCAGGCTTTGACTTCCAGTTGTCCACTTTTAAATCTTTAACCCTTTGCGGACCATAAGTTTTGCTCTAGAATATTTAAAAAAAACATAAAACTATTAAAGGGCGATGTAAATACCATGTATATCAAGGTTTGTGAAAATTGGTTCAATGGATTTTGTATAAATTGATGGAAAATATGTCTGTGGTCCATAAGAGATGGAAGTTACCACTTTTTCAGAAATGATAATAATTTATTTTTTAAGTCGGAGCCAGTAAGGTACTTAAAAAAAATCAATTTGAAAAAGTTGCGAGAAATATTTTATTAATTTATTTAAAATCACCAGAGTTCGTTGGTCATTTGGGATAAACAATAATTTAATATTTTATTGCCAATATTTAGATCTAAACATGGAAAAATATAATTAATAGATTATTCGCATTCGATTTTTTTTTAAATTTATGGGACAAAATACTACGTCCCTTATTTTATTATTATTTATTCCGTAGCCGGCGATTGGGGAGGGGGGCGCCCTTGCAGCCAATACGCTGATGTCGATGCCGCTGGATCTCGTACTCCATTCACGATTCGCTTCCATTCTTGGCGATTTTTTGCCACGTCTCGAGCATCCCTAGCCGATAATCGTTGGCTAGGGATGCTCAAGCATCGCATTTGGAAGACTTCGAACTTTTTGAGGTCCGATTGTAGTAACGTCCACGTTTCCGATCCATAAAGAAGAATGGGAAGGACCAACGTTTGGTATAGTCGTATTTTGGTTTTGATGGTGATATTCGTTCGCTTCCATATGCACCACTTGAGCGAGGCGAATGTTCCTGTTACCTGACCGATCCGGCTATGGACATCGGCCGTCGATGCCACTTTCTTTTCCGTAACCAACGATCCTAAATACTTAAATTGTGGGACCTGTTCGATTTGACTACGTCTCTTGATCCCACATAATCATTACATAATCAATCCATTGCATGTTCTTCCGATTTATGATGCCCTTTCGGATTTTCCACAAAGAATACGTCTCAACGGCAGTTCATTTCCCATCTTTTCCACATGTCCTAACCACCTGAGCCCTGATTTTCAGGAATCTCCTTACATGCACATCATTATACAGGTTATACAGTTATTTGCTTATTCGTCTTCTCTACACGCCATGAATCGTCCTGCATGTCACAGAAGGTCTTGCGGAGTATTCTGAAATCAGAATATAGTATTGTGTTAAATCTTTATTGTTTGTTTTATTGTTTAAAGGTCATAACTTAAGAACGTGTTGGCCGACTTATTTCACAAACACAATCGATGGAAAGAGACGATACACTTTACTGTTCAGTACATGAATTGGATTGGGGAACTACCCCACAAACGGACGACTGAAATCATACACGCTGGACAACGGTGGACAACGTTTTAGTAGCTATCCAAATTATTACGGACAAATTAAAACAGTTTATCGGCGTTAATTGGCTAAAGAATTGAACGATTTTTTCGCCAATTAGTTTTATTCGCCGTATGGACAAGCTAATTAGAGCTTCCATATGCAAACCGATCCGTTTTGAAAAGCACAACTTGTACTTTTCATCTTTTTTTTTGTTGTGTGGGGCTTTTCTAAGGTCTTTATGAGCCTTGTAACACTGTGACCATTGCTGATCTATTGTGTTCGCCACCTACTATAGTTCTGCGTTAAGCCTCGTGTCATTTAAGAACCGCAACAGGCTTTTGGCGCCAGATTGTTTTACCTCCTCAGGTTGGAGGTAATGACCACCCAAGTGGATGTATCTTTTACGCATCAGCGGGCCACATTCGCACATGAGGTGCAGAGGAGTTTCCTCTGCCCTATGGCAGAACCTGCACATTTTTGTGTCTCGGAGCTTGAGGTTGTACATGTGTTTGTTGAGGCCACAATGCCCCGTGAGCGCCCTCACCAGTATGCGTAGATTATTCCTATTTAGCGATAAGGCCTCACGGGCCGTCTTAGGGTCGTAGGCGCTTTGGATTGATTCTAGAAACTACATTTCATCTTACTACTAGGTTCTACTCTTTTTCGCCAGATTGTACACAGTACACAGTTTACTATTATAATCACACAAGTAGCCAAGGTGGTAAATATAACATATCTTAATGAACCATCATAATATTGTATTAGGCATATTCAGCTATGTCAATACTGCAAAAAAATATACAAATAAAACTTCGGCTGAACGTCAATTTCTTTGAGCATTTTAACTTATTAAAAAAAAATATATATTTGGTGTTCGGTATATTTCGATATTTTAAGGTTTTTAATAAGCCATTCATTCGATAGCAATAGTCATAGAAATAATCTTTCATTCGTGTTATAAAATATACGTCCAAATTACGAAAAATAAACTCAATTGATTTAATACAATGATTTATTTATTTATTTATTTATTTCGGGAAACATACAGCGCTTCATTAATTATTACTAATTATTCTAATACACAGTTTCGCTGGCCGATTAATTGTTTCCTACATTATTTTCTTATACGGTAGATCATAAATTGCATTGCACTAAATTAAATTAAATTAAATTGCTTATACAAATTGAATTGAAATGATAAAAGCTTTATACAAATTGCAAAACAGGTGCATGCATTTTGAATCAAAACTATCGTCAACCTAGGCTGTTTCTAAACACTTTAGTAGTTGAGATTTTTTCATAAGTTCTTACAGCCTGTCAGTGTCTTTAATTTTTGATTCAAGATACTTGCCGGCGACGTCCGTAAGTATCCCGAACTTCAACAGCGAGTGGTTCACTATGCGCAGCTTGTTACGAGATCGCGTTGGATACTTCCGTCATTTATGTGAAAATCTGCAAGTTAGCATGTGAAAATTTCACATCCATTGCTACCTCAAGTATGTAAGTACATGAATGGCATGGTATTTTTTTAAAGATCAGCTGCAATTCCCCATGCTCCACGCCATACGACATTTAAACGTGGACATACTGTGAATTCCTTCAAAATAAAAAGATGCGAATCAACACTGCAAGACCACTCGCATGATTCCAGAAATAGGCTGAAATACCTAATCGCCCAAGGACAAACAAATTTAAATTTACCAGCATTTATAGAGGCCACGACACAGTAAACTCCCTAGTCATATTAGTAACAGCTATAAGTATAAAAGTGCTGTCAAGGAATATATGCTTTATGAGAATTTCTATTCTCCCTCAGATGCACTCTATCTATCTCCAGCAATTCCCCATGCTCCACGCCATACGAAATTTAAACGTGGACGTACTGCGAATTCCTTCAAAATAAAAAGATGCGAATCAACACTGCAAGACCACTCGCATGATTCCAGAAATAGGCTGAAATACCTAATCGCACAAGGACAAACAAATTTAAATTTACCAGCATTTATAGAGGCCACGACACAGTAAACTCCCTAGTCATATTAGTAATAGCTATAAGTATAAAAGTGCTGTCAAGGAATATATGCTTTATGAGAATTTCTATTCTCCCTCAGATGCACTCTATCTATCTCGTAGACGTACGAGTCTTGTTCCTCGCCATCTTCCGCTTAACGCCTACCTTGCTGGGCCGCCGTTGCCCGCTAGGTATTTCGAAGTGCTTGCAGACGGCAGTAATTTTATAATATCTCTAAAACTAAACCATATAAAAACTTACAGTAAATGGCTAATTTATTTATTTATTTATTTATTTATAGTATTACACAAGTTCGTTTGTACAGTTTACCATATCATGTTGTATATATATATGAGACGTTAGCAAAAAACTGATTCTCGAGGAGATAGAGTAATGAATAAAAGTCGCCTAACTAGGCCAGGGCCTGTTCTAATATTACTCCTATTTAACACCCGTGATGCTGGATTAATTTATTTGGAAGTGGATTCTTATTTTATTGTTAATGTCTTCAACAAACACTACGTACTTATTTTTCTTATATATTTATATATTAATATTAGTACCTATATCTTGAAAATATTTTGCTTAATTAACTGTTGCCATCTTTGCCATGGCAGGACGATTGAATGCATCCAAAAACATGCCGTTTTATCCGTGTTTCTTTAAATATGCGAGAATTGAGGCGAACCATCCATTCTGTGGGATATTGTCCGTAAAGGCTGCGAATTGTGCTTTATCGCTGGCCATTGGCGCGAAATAAAGAGGGTATCGCTGGAAACAATTCGATAGCCATCTCGTTTCATCCCTCCGGCGACCTAGGCCGACCCCGGCACGGACCGTCCCCGACCCCGGCCCTAGCGCGAATGACTCAGGATATTTTACGGTGGATACCGGACCGGTCCCCAGTGGCCCAACGGACTAACGGACGGTCTTAACTCTCACTGAGAAGGTGTGTGTATGTGTGCCTTAAGGGAAGTTCGAGGCAGCCTTGATAAAGTCTAAAAAGCCACATCGATGCAATTTTCCTGTTAAGAGTATTTGTTTATGTAATTGTTTATTAGATTGTTAGCTGCTCATATTGGAAAGTTAGCTTAACAAACTTATTATTGTAATACATAATAATATTGCTAATATTACTAATACAAAATTATCGTAAAACATTGTTGGAGGGGGGTGGGGTGAGGGGTTTGGCGCTGGAGGGGGGTTGAATGCTTGCCGGAAAAGTCTTGGGGTGACATAACCGTTTTTTTCTTTTCTTCATGACGATTTAAAAGCCTACAGATTTTAAATCGGGTTTAGATCAGGTGCTGAGTTGCTCGGTCATGTTAGTACGTACATATTGCGATATGCAGTATTTTTTGTCATGAATTGACAAATATAAATCAAAACTGCCATCTTTATTCAGAAACTGTTTTTGAAACATAGAAATAAAAAATATATTCAAAATGTATGTACGCTTGCCATTACTGATCATCCCTTCAATGAGTTTTCTTCGTTTATAAAAATATAAATCCCCTAATACAGAAAAAACACGTGGCTTTGTGGCCAAAAAATGGCCTGCATATTTCGAAATATGCAGGGATTGAAAATAGTAAAGCGTTATTACAACACCGTCGGATCCAAAGTTAATGGGTTTTACTAAAATAAGTACTTTCTTGGCGCAGGAAATAGGATAAAAATATTAGATATCCAGTGATTCCTCCTATGAAATACATACTTCGAAAGATATTTCCATAAAATCGCTAAAAACACGTTTCTCTTCTTAACTAATTCTCACGCGACCATAGATTTCCGATCATTTCGACGAGCCCTACTTTACGCGTTCGCTTAAGTATTTGAGTTACAGGTAGATAGATGGCGGTGGATTCGGTTCGTGTGTTTGTTTTTTCTTTGGGCGCGGGGCAAAACATCAATTTGAACCCTCGCAGAAATTTACGAGTCCTCCGGGCATTCGGTGGGTGTAAATTATGAGAGATCAATTTGGGGAGCGATCGACCGAACGCCCCCACAGCACTACGCCCGACGGCCGCGGCATGGCTCTCCGATACAACCACCCGTGCCGTATGTCTTGGGCCTAATTTGTTACTTGCCCAAAATAGACAAGCTTGATTGAGATACGACAGAGCAGAGTTGTAGATCATGACGAAAAGAAATTTGACTGTTATAGAAATACACACAAGACGGAAGCAATATATCAAAACTGTTGTGAATAGTTGAAAAATATGATTATGGGTTAACACATAGTTTAGTAGATATAGTTTAATAGCTCCTCGGAGGGTTTGCAGCTATTATTCATGATGCGGATAGGCGCGCAAGCGGCTGCCGTTCGCCGCTACAGTTGAGGATCATTTTCTCAAAGCGATACATCAGGTTTATTTTTAAAAATGAGTTTCTAATGAGTTTTGAAAATGAGTTTATTGACTCTGACCCTCCTAAATACGGGACAGTACAGTCCTTGTTAGGTCGGCACTGAGCATTTTCTGCATTTACATGTTCAATTTTTCAGTTACTTATAACATTGATAACAATGTAGCTCTATCGCTCTTTACAGAGCACTTTACAGGCAATGTGACTCTTTACAGAGCTTCCCCAAAAACTTCGTGTAAGCCGTTTAACCATCGAGTCGAAAATCATGACGATGTACTTGTGCTATATTCATCAAAATATTATGTTCGCTCGTAAGCACATATCGGATGTCCCGGCGAATAGCGATTTCCATCAACACAACACCAAAAATAAATATCTAAATCGGCACCGGCTTAGCAATGTGCTCAACAGTTTCATTCACCAAAGCCTGCGTTATTATAATAAGGTCCCAACGCATATCAGAAGTCTTGGAGGGAACCAATTCAAAAAATTCTTATTTAATGGCCTATCCAGTATATGACTTAAGAGATTTGGATAATACTGAATTCTTATTCCAAGAGCATACTAATGTATAATAACGGAAAATTAATGATAATCAACTTTCCCAAAGAGTGTAATCTTAATTTTAATTTTTATCGACGACGGCTATATTGCTAGATTTGACAATTAATTTAAACTTAGATAACAACACTAGACACAAAGACAAACAGATTCAACCAAAAATGAGGACTGTATACGGACAACGACACTACGCATATCTCGGACCTAAACTCTATAATATATTTAACTCGTACGCAGGACAGATCTTAAACATAACCGACAACCAGTTCAAGAGACGGGTGTCTCATTGGCTCTCAAATTATACTAGAGAAGAATGCGAAAGTATGATATATTAAAATATTTTATTTCTAACCACAGATTATAGGATATATAGATGTAAATTATGGATATGTATACAGATATACAGATTATAATATGTTATATTTTATTATGTTATACTATTATACTATTATATATAAATATGCTACATTATTTTATATGTTATAACATATGATATTATATTATATTGTAATATGTTATATTATATTATTTATATTATATTATGCTAAATTATATTACGTATCGTTTTTTTTTTTTTTTTTTTAAGACAGAAGAAGGACAGCAGGCAAGGCTACAGGCTCAGCAAATAATACCACAGAACTATATATCCATCACCCCAACACAGGCTTATACCTAGTGGGGTGATGTAATCCTGACAAGTTAATGCCCTTTCGTGATTTTCTTCATATGTATTCTTTTAAAATGTGTTAAAAAAAATGAACGCAATCTTTTTTTATGTAACTATAAAAAATAGGATAAATAAATAAATAAATAAATAAATAAATAAATATTTTTAGTATACGCTTATCTATTTTCGTGATCATCATATTATTGCCTTGATAATTATGGCTACAGACATTGAGCTCTTTTTTTTATTAGCAATTTTGATTATTAAAATATTTTCTATTTATCAATGGTTTTCAAACCGATTATAGTTTACTAAATTTAATGTATATTGCCACAACTATATTACTATAGTTATTGTTATTTAATTAATTACATTACTTAAAATTTTAGAGGCAAATACGCATTTAAGTGTAGGAAAGCCTACCTACTGGAGCAGAAATAAATTGTTACTTTATACTTTCCAGAAGCGGTTGAAACCAGTAAAAATATTTTTTATCAGACGATCCAAAAAAACTTTTATTAGCAAGCGTACAATATGAGTGTTTTTATAGTGATACTTCATCCATAGATTATCTTTGATTCTGAGTCTTGTGAGTTTTTTAATAACCATAATGAAGAAGTTAATAAACAGACATATAGAGGTAGTAATGAAGATACCCTACCGAGATACTAAAGTAATTAGTCTTGTATAAGAATCGATAAACCAATTATTATAAGATTGTATATGTTGTAATTATTATGGAATATTTTGTAAAAGATCTACTGCAGAAGTACCGTTTCGATAAAAACTCGATTTTTTATAAAGAAGATATTAAAGAAGATTTGAGTTTATAATTTTCAGTAAGTATGGTATAGATTTATTGACTTAAGAACTTGCGATTATTTGTTTAATTTCAATGTACCTAATTCATAAGAAAAAACTTATTAATAAAAATGTTCTCCATGTAAAAATAGACTTATGCTGATCATTTAGAGAAAACGGTCCACAATTCAAATCTTTACGATGTTAGCCTGCACATATACAAAGTACTATGTTGTAAGAGTAATTCTGTCAAGGAGTGGCGCTACAAAACCCTGGAGTGCGTACAGTTTTCGCACAGGGCACCAGCCGCCTCCACGCATGAAGTACGAGCCCGGGCAGGACTCTGGCCTTAGGGCTAGTTTCCCCTAGGGATCAACCTTCTGGCGCTCCTGGACGGTCTGCGCACCGTGCGAGTAAGCCAATCGATTATGCACTCTGACTAACAACTAGGGTTGTCGACTACAGCGGGCGAGCCCGTCACCTCAGGAAGTTTTAACGATTAGTCGTTCTATCTCCCTGGAGTGAGCGCAGAAGACTTGAGGACAAAAAAGTCCACCGTCTAGCTACACTACAAGCCCGTAAGAGGCCAACGCCTTAACCGTGAGATAGCCAGGAGTGTTACCCGGCGGGCCTACACTCACGCCCTTACTTCCAATTGTGACCAGATTAATCCGGTCTCTCGATTGGTTACGAGTTCGAGGTCGCTTGCGCGGTCCTCTCCCTTGCGAAGCGGTGATACCGTGTTTACCGAATCTATCGCGGACCACAGCGTCTTTTGCCCGGCTGTTCACCCAGGATCGGGTAGCCGATGGTCATTTCAAGAGCAGTCGCCGTAAGGTCCGCAACCACCCCCGCTCTATAGGAAGCAGTACTGCTTCCAGACTCCCCCGACTGTTAGTCAGAGTGCCCAGTCGATTGGCTTACGCCGCACGGTGCGCAGACCGTCCAGGAGCGCTAGAAGGTTGATTCCCAGGGGAAACTAACCATAAGGCCAGAGTCCTACCCAGGCTCGCACTTCATGTTCGGAGGCCGTCGGATAGGTGTTGACCCGCGAGTGTGACCAACCCTGAACAGAATGGATCTTCGTGGCCAACTCAGCAAGGGCCCATTAACTCCCCTCTTGACTCTTGACTAACAGTCGGGGAGTCTGGAAGCAGTACTGTTTAGCGGGGGTGGTTGCGGACCTTACGGCGACTGCTCTTGAAACGACCATCGGCTACCCGATCCTGGGTGAACAGCCGGGCAAAGGATGCCGCGGTCCGCGATAGGTTCGGTATACACCGTTTCACCGCTTCGTTAGGGAGAGGGCCGCGCAAGCGACCTCAAACTCGTAACCAATTGAAAGACCGGAGTAATCTGGTCGCAATTGGAAGTATGGGCGTGAGCGTAAGCCCGGTGGGTAACACATCTGGTTATCTTGCGGTTAAGGCGTTGGCCTCTTACGGGCATGTGGCGGAGCTTAACGGTGGACTGTTTTGTACAAGTCTTCTGCGCTCACATCACGGGAGATCTTCCTGAGGTGACGGGTTCGCCCGTTGTAGTTGACAACTCTAGTTGTTGAAAATCAAGTTATATTATAGAAGAAAAATCCCGCGAAGTCAAATTTACAACCAGGCCATTTACGGAGAACTAGAAGTTTAAGTGCTTAAAAGACATTGCAGTTTCTCGTTCAGTTACTGTAAATTATTCTCTGAAACATCTGTGGAAATATGAAATAAGCTTTACGATCCGGTGCTGAGTGCTACTGAAAACTATTGTTGATTGCGTTATAAGGACTATATCATTGATGCGTCGCGGCTGAAGTTTTAATGCTGTTTTTACCAAATTTGTTTATTAAAAACATTATCATGACAACAGATACTATGCTATCATAACTGATAACAGAATTTTACAAAATCATCAAAAATTTATTTATTTATTTATTTATTAAAGAAAAGCACATTGTTCACGGCAGTACATTGTAAGTTTAACATTAGAAAATAGTAGCAAAATAGGAAGCACCGCAGACCACAATTTTTTGAAATCAACGCCGACGAACTAGGCCTAGGCCCGTACTAAGGCAAGCGTACCAAGTAGACAGTGGCTTGTGGATACTTTAGAATACTTAATTTAAAAAATATGCTAGGTATCAAATAATATTAAAAATTAACTAATAATAATAAACATTGTAATTTGAGTGTAGTGTGATGTATGTAACTGTAGTGTAGTGTAGTGTGATGTAACTGTAGCTGTAGTGTGCTTGAAAAATAACATTCAATAAATGGTGAAATAATCAAATTGAATAATAATAATATGATATATGACGTAATAAATAAATAAAAAATATAAATATTAATTATAATTAAATGAAATAAATGGAAAAATGATATCGTAATAAATAGTTAAAGAATCAATAGTCCGAGGATACAATTGTATAAAAAATGTCCATGTTACAAGTTGAACTCTGCTAATCAATTAGGAGACTTCCATAGAGTTTATAACTATAGACTCTATCATTTTGCTTATTGAAATTCTCTTCAGTCTTAAAAGAAATCGGTTGTGTCACCCCAGGACTTTCCCGGCAAGTAGCCAGGGACTTAGTTCATATAAATATTCATTTCAGAAACAAAAACGGTGAGCATTTGGCGAAAATTCCTGTTAATATGCGACGCAGCGCAATAAAAATTTGAATATTTTCTTTTTGGGTAATTTGTAAATTGTATCAATTGCAGATAAGTTTGAGAAGCGTTGCGCACGCTAAACCATCTAGCGGTAGGTATATCGCTAATAATAGACACAATTTTAACAAAATAAAAGCCGACTCCAAAATTTGCAAAGTGCAGCAGCCGTGTCATGGTGATACTTAGAACGGGCTATCATAATTGAATGCGTATACAGAATTGTATGTATGTGCTGTTGACCATTGAGGAGTTCCTTCGTTGGAAGCCAACCCTGGGTGCAGCAGTCCATGGTGAAACTTAGAACGGGCTGTCGCAATTGAATCGTTTTGATAAAAGTGGAACCAATCTGTAAGTATATTTTATTGAATAAAAAAATAATTTTCCAAATCGGTACCTACATAAATAGCAGAGTTCTGAGGTAACAAACATTAAAAAAAATTAGATACAACAGAAATTGATAATCTCCTCCTTTTTTTTGAAGTCGGTTAGTAAACAATATTAGCGATATTTTACCTACCGCTAGATAGCGCATCGTGCTTACAGCTTTTTATACTAATTAAAAATAACAATTTTCAAAGATTTTTTTTGGTTTCTGTTTTTTTTTTTCAAAAAAAAAATGAATCATTTAGTCGTATTGAATCACCCACTACAAAAAAGTCCCTCTATAAAAACACACCCTATATAGTATAAATAAATGATCTAAAATGGCATAATTATTTTCACATTACGTTTTTTAATACGAGTGTACTAATGATATGTACCTACTTATGCACACGTGCACATGTATATGTTTGTTTGTTTCTATTCTTCATTTTGAAATTTCACAATGGCGAGTTTATTATCATACAACGATCTCTTTTAACCAACCCTAGTATTTTTTGATATGTGGCTGCATGTAACATGCGTCATGTTTTGCATTCGATCGACAGTATTGAAATGCAATTCCGGTAATTTTATCCCAAAGGAAACTGGTTACCCAAGTGGATGAATCGACACAAGAAACTAAGCAACGTTTATTAAAAAAAATATAAAAACAATAGTAAAAAAAATTATGAACATTTTATAATTTTGAAAATTAGTGTAAAATCGCTGAGTGCGCTGCGCCATCTAGCAGTAGCTAAAATATCGGGAATATTGTTTATCCGCGATATTTTACCTACCGCTAGATAGTGCCGCGCTCAAAGCTTGTCAAAGTTTTATTCAGAAATTAAATTGTTCAAATATAGAAAAAAACTTTTTTTATTTTACTTTTTCTACAAATATTATATAAGTTGCTTATTAGCTTGTCACCCACTTCATGGACGCCGGTTACGTAAACCTTATCCTGTATGCACTCTGAAAGATTTTGATTCTTTTAAAACGTTTGATTTCTTGATTGAGTTACTTTTGGCAACAAATATTTTGATAGGTAAAAATATAATGGCAGTAAGGAGCTCTCTAGACGATCAAGCATGTTTGTCAAGCATCGCGTCGCGGGCTGGGGGGAGATCGTAAACCACAGGAAATATGCATTTTTTAAAATATTTACCAAAAATGCCTAATTTTGTAGTTTTATACCAGGGAGTCACGTCATTCATCAATCAATCACGTCTAATTAACTTGACTCCCTGGTATAAACTACAAATTTAGGCATTTTCATAAATACCAAAAAAATATATTTGCATATTTCCTGCGGTTTACGATCCCTTTCCAGCCCGCAACGGTATGCTTGACAAGCATGTTTGATCGTCTAGAGAGCCCCTAAAAGTTGTATAATTCGTAATATCTCTTCAGTTGTGACCCCACGGAATAATTTCAGGTTAATTTTCAGGTTAAGGGGTTCTCTAGACGATCAAGCATGCTTGTCAAGCATCGCATCGTGGCCTGGGAGGGGATCGTAAACCGCAAGAATTATGCAAATATATTTTTTAAATAATTACCAAAAATGCCTAATCTTGTAGTTTATACCAGGGAGTCACGTTAAATAGACGTAATTGATTAATGAATGACGTGACTCCGTGGTTTAAAAGTACAAAATTAGGCATTTTTAGTAAATATTTAAAAAAAATATTTGCAATTTCCTGCGAGCATGCTTGATCGTCTAGCTAGAGAGTCCTTACCTGCCGCCGACCGATTATGATTTAATAATAAAAGTTGCACCACATTTATGATTGTTAATTATAGGAATTTATTCAAAAATTGTTTTCAAAATATACCTGGCATAATATTTATATTTGTTTTACTAACCTTTTGGAAGCCAGTACAGTACACGGAAGCCATGCACAATTTTAGAAGCCCTAGAAAACTTGTTTGTAGAAGATATGTGCAACCATGCTAATATATAACAGTGGTTTAATGAATGGCAGGCTTCAATGACAGGCTGTTACCTCAGTGGAGGGACAAATAGAGCCGAAAATTGAATAAATACGGATATAATACGGATAATACGAAAAACGCCGCCTGGCGTACGTGGCCACCCAGGGGTTAATGAATATTACCTTGAAGAATGTTGCATGCCACCTTGATCGGAAACCATTGCGTTCACCAAAGTACTTTCTCCTACCATTATTTTTGATCTACCATTTTTACCATTCTGATCTACATATTTTTATGATCTACCATTAATGCGATAAATTACTATAAAAAAAAACAAAAAATATGTTTGAAGTTAATTTTATCACCAGTAACATACCTAACCAATTACAGGCATATTTTTACTAAGATAAAACCATAAATAACCCTAACCGCAACGCTGCCAAGTGGCGGATAGCCGAACTAGCGTAATGTTTCTTACTGGCCGCGTGGGGCTGTCATGCGCTGGGGTTCGCGTCTCGGCTAAGTACAGTCGCCGCAATTTACACATATTTTTTTTGTGTTCGCACATATCGCAATCAAAATAAAAGGAATAATTGCAAATGGTTTAACTACAAATATTAAAAGTAATCAGAAAAAGGTCTAAAATTTCGAGTGGTTAGAGTTTTATTTATTAATCTTTTGTATATTATGAGAAATACGAAAAGAAATAGAATTCTAATAGAAACTTATAAATTCTACATATTTCAATTATACTTAAAAACCAAATATAAAGTAAATTTTCCTACACTAATTAAAAAAAAGATGTAATATCAATAACCTAAAAATAATAATTAATAAAAGTGTTTAATCAATAGACAGGAAGTAAAAAAATAATCCAAAATATTAATATCAGGTTCAAAAAATAAAATGAACTATCCGAAAGGTTTCTAATTTATGTTTTCAACTCATTGACTCTGAGATTTTTAAAAGATTTTTCTATTATTACGATCGTGATATGAAAAGCTTTTTGAGCATTTTTACCCAATTTCGTCTATGAATTTCTCGCATGAAAATTACATATTGCTGTAGGTATACATGTTTGTTTACATCGTACTCGTACGCTAGGTCTTGGGTACCTATACATATATTTGGGTACCTATACATATATATTTTTAGCAGAATTATTTATTTTGTAGGAATATTGATATCAACTTCACGGCAAGTGCCTTTTTGTCTGTCATTACAACCAGTGCCAGATTAATCCAGGTCGTCGAAATCTCATGGCCCCTTTGCATTTAGCAAATTATATCTTAACACGGTTTGAGCGACAAAATCTTGATAGACCATTTTTTTAAACAAAACAAATATTGATAAACAATATATTGTAATATTATTAAACAAACATAACATTTTATTAAACTGTATAAACTAAATTACTTTGATTATTCCTTTGTGTCATCGATGTGTCACTTGTGTCATCGATGTGTCACTTGTGTCATCGATGCCGTTCTTGTGTCATCGATGATCAGTGACAACTTTTGAGCAGCTTCAACTTCAAGAAAGATCGTTCACCAGTAGCGTTAGAAATAATGGGATTTTTAACCGACTTCAAGAAAAGGAGGAGGTTATCAAATCGGTTATATTTTTTAAAATGTTTGTTACCTCAGAACTCCGTCATTTATGAACCGATTCGGAAAATTCTTATTTTATTTGGAAGAATATACTTTCAGATTGGTTCCACTTTTATCAAAATTTTGTTCTGATGATAGGATACACGAGGACTTGGGGGAACTTCTTAAATATTACCATATCAAGTTAAAAATAAACATGTTGGTTCAGTTCCGATGGCAATGCATTTTTCATGGCAATCATGACCTGATTCTACACCCAGGGTTGGCTTCCGACGAGGGGACTCCTCAACGGTCAATAGCACAGACACGAAATTTTGTATACGCATTCAGTTCTAATTTTCACCATAACATGGCTGCTACACTTATTAAAAAAATGGAGTCAGTTTTTTTTGTTTATTTTTTTTTCTATTATATTATAACATTTCTGATAATGCTTATGTCGCGTAGCAAAGACGCATATAAACAAAATAGGATCGCACAGGCTAGCAGCGGAGAACTGCTGATAATTTATAACAATCATACTATTATTCGGATCAAATTTTCTTCTTAGAATGTCAATTATTGTGGTGAGTCTTTTTCACGGGGCTCCTAAAAGGCGTGAGGCACCATATAGCCCGGTGGCTACTTGGCCTATTGAATAAATAGATTTTTCAACTACAACGGGCAAACCCGTCAGCTCAGGAAGTTTTAACGATTGGTCGTTCTATCTCCCGTGAAGTGAGCGCAAAAGACTTGGACAAAACAGTCCACTGTCAAGGCCTGCCACATACCCGTAAGAAGCCAACGCCTTATCCGCGAGATAACCAGGTATGTTACCCAGCGGGCTTACACTCACGCCCTTACTTCCAATTGCGACCAGATTACTCCGGTCTTTCGATTGGTTAAGAGTTCGAGGTCGCTTGCGCGGTCCTCTCCCTTACGAAGCGGTGAAACGGTGTAAACCTAATCTATCGCGGACCACGGCATACTATGCCCGGCTGTTTACCCGGGATCGGGTAGCCGATGGTCGTTTCAAGAGCAGTCGCTGTAAGGTCCGCAAACACCCCCGCTCTATTGGATAATCCGAAACTGACTTCCACGGTAGGACATAAAAATAAACAAGAGTGTCATCTAGTGTCACCTATGTCCGCAATATATTTCACGGGCCCATAATCTAATAAATGTATATTTTATTAGTGGGCTGGGCTGTGCAAATCATTAATATCCTGGCGGGGAATCTGTGGGTTTGGCCGTTATAAATTCAATTTGTCGTTTGCATATTATTGACTGTTGAATCTGTCAAGCTGATACAGTCAGGTGCATAAACAGAATGTTATAATTTCATTTTGTGACGCAAACTACGATCAGTGTTAGCATTTATATGTAAATTAATTGCAATGTGCATTGTTTCAAAGTTAATTGCTGTACGTCTGCGATCGTAGATTCCTTGCGATTGACTTTTAAGATAATTGAATAGGTGATTATTAATATAACCTAGTAACGTTTCTTCGAAATACTTTATTAACAAATGTAACACAACAAATGCGTATTTGTTGTATTTTACTTAAATAAGGCGTTAAAATTTCGTCTATTCTTACATGTTAAAATCCCGATATATGAAGTCACAAATTCATGACACGGCCCGTATTTATTATTAGTATATTATTAACGGCCCGTTTATTTATTAGTATATTAAAAAAAAAAATTAATATAAACATTGGTTTTAGCTAAAAAACTAACAGGAATCGAATGAAACCTTAACCTCATCCTTATTCGATTCTGTCACTCAACTGGGAGTAACCCGTTCCAGGGTGGACAGGGCTCTAATAATACAATAAATTATTTAAACATTGTGGTAAAATGCTCATAAGACTAAATGGCCTTGAAATGTGGCCCTTAAAAAGATAAATCGCAATTTAATTATAAAATCGGCATCAAAATTGAACATAAAAATTCCTTAAATATAGTTAAACAATTATAATATACATAAAACTAAAAGAAAGGAAAAAATAAGCTTATTAAAAGGACAACAAAAAAAACAACAAGAACTTCAGTAGGATACGAGGAATCACATAGAAATATTTTCGCGGAAGAATGTTCTAAACATTTATTCCTATATCATACGACCCTTTACTTTAATTTAATTAGTGAATCCGAGAGCCGGATTCACTAATTAAATTAAAGTAACAGCTGACCCGACAGCCGTTGTCCTGTCTAAATGTCAATAATTTTGCTTGTGATCGTTTTGTGAATTTGTGAAAGGCTATTGGAATATAAAAACAAAATAAAAAATCGGTTTTGTCACCTCAAGACATTCCCGACAATCAAACCCCCCCCCCCCCCCCGCGCCAAACTTCTCAACCCCACAACCCTCTAACCCGTTCCAAACTCTACTCCCCCAATAGAATATAATATAATAATAAATTGGAATATAAATAAAATAACAACATTTGTTGGACACATCGCAAAACAATACAAATGTACAAAAATGTAATTTTATTTTCATTTAGGCTGGAATACGTTTCTCTGAATATTTCTCAAGATCTTACAGATTTTTTAAATTGAATATATTCGATTGAAATATTTCCATCCCGAGAGCATAGCGATCAAAACAGAGTCAATCTAATATGTCGTTTCTATTCAAAATAATAATTACGTATAATAAATAATAATAATAAAAGCCTTTATTCGCTGACCTGTACAATTTTGCCTTATGTGATAAAACAATATATTCATTAATTTTGAATCTAATTTTTAAATAAGGTATATTCTTCAGCAGCCAGTTTTTTGATCACGTTGTCCTTCGACATAGGCCTCCCCCATAATTACGTATAACCATCGTTCAAACTCTGAGTAGAAAAAAGCATTGTCAGCTTTCCCGAATTTTTCAATTTTCCTGGATTTTTTTCTAATTTTCCTTATTGTTAGGACGTTATTTGGACAATTACGAATTTAAAAATCAATACCCAAATCGGTTCAGCCGTTCAACCTAATATGCGGTTAGTTAACAAGGAACAGCATCTCATTTTAATTTATATAGATTTTTAGTAGTAAGTTGTAACTGGTATAACTAAAAAAATACTCCAAATGTGCAAATTTTTGCATACCAACATATTAAAATTAACTAATTTTTGTATTATAAAAAATATGAAAATATACATTTTTATATTAGTTGTCGTCTTGATTTGTATTATGCAAAATCATTATTCAGTTTGAGACATGCTTTTTTCGGCTCCCTTAGCATCCTAGCCAATTTGGATAAATCGTAGTTCGTAGGCAGAAGTTGCATTTTGGGCCCGCGAACCAAGGGCCCCCCGCACGCCGCACCGGCTGCACCGGCTAAGTTACACCACAGTATACCAACCAGTATCTTTACTCTCGAGCTATAGGGTATTGCGGGAAGAGGGTGGGAGGAATGCGGACAGAGGGGTACGTCCCGACGAACGCCTTTGGTTATCATTACGCGCAGGTAAATGCTGGCGACGTGGGCCGAGTAGCGGCACATCCTGCGGCTATATCCGAGCCCTTGCGACTCGTGACGTATTCGTTTCAATGTCAATTTTGCTCTAAACGGAGCTAGCTACTATCCGGTATACTGTGTCAGCTCTGACTCGTGCAACTGCGAATTGTCAATTCTGAGCAACTGAATCGGTATGATCCTAATTTTTTGTTTAAGTTACCTTAAGAGTGGGCTAAATTGCGTGAAAATAAGGAAACTCTAATAACCAGCTGGTTGTGGAGTATAGCTATCAGTTGAGTTTTCTGTCAAGGGTAATTTATTTATTTATTTATTTATTTATTTAAGAATTAATTACTATAAAACATTGATTAGCTTACAAAAACAACAGGAACCGAATGGCAAAACCTTAACCTTTTGCTTATTTGTTTCTGTCACCCAACTGGGACTAGCCCGTTCTAGGGTGGACAGGACTCCAATATTACAATCAAGTTTGCTTGATTGCTTGGTTGCCTACAAATGTACAAGTTTTAGTAAAAAGCTAATGACACTAAATTGCCCTAAAATGTGGTCTTCAAAATAAAATAAAAAAAAAAAATAATAAAAAAATATTAAAAATGTATAATAAATAAAATGCAATTCCATTATTAAATCGGCAATAAATATAATATAAAATTCGATTAACTAATATAAATAAAGTTATATGTGAGAAAAGAAAGAAACAGTCATTATTATTTAATATTATGTTTTTAGTAATATAAGATTTAATATAAAAATACCTAGTCTAAAAGTATAATTCATTGTCAAAGTCAAATATTTTTCGGTAGTTAGTTCAATATTAAAAAAATACTTAACATATAAGTTTAAAAATATGGTAATAATTTGTGCACCTAAGTTTTATTATACTATTATTTCTAACATTTGATGTATGGTTAGTCTGTCATGATTCGATAACCATTTCTTTAATTTATTTTTACCCAAATATTTTACTTTTTTCGAGATTGTTAGGGTGTTACCAAATTTTTTTGGTGAATTCAATTTGTTCGGTATAGGTATTTCTTTTTATCGTGAAGAGGACCAGCTCTGTTTGTTGAGATATTATTATACAGTCTCTTCCTTGCATTACTTTGGTGAGTGCCGTTTGAATGAGACTATATCAAAATGTTTGTTTGTTTTTACTCTTTATTTTGACATTTTACAATAGGAGTTTTGCCTCCACCAGTCCGAATCACCTAATTTTACGTGCGTAATTATTTACGTTTATAGGCAATTAAAAATGGAGTCAAGTGTTTTTTTTTGGACAACAGTAGAAATAACAATAAACTAAAATTTTATCGCTGTTCGCACCTCTGTGGTCTGTTGGTAGTGTGCAAGATTTTATTAAATAAATTATACATCGCATGTCAATCTCCTAAGATGCTGTCGCCATCTAGCGGCGGCGAATGTAATCAGCGCACCGGAAATTAGTCGGGTTCGGAACCAGGATAAGTCAATTTGTGGGCACCGCCACTCCTTGCAGAGGAGTTAACAGTTGCGACGAGGACGCGGTAACGTTTGCAGGTAGGACTGAGATAACTTGATTTACAGAGAGAGTAGGATAGTGAAGGATTTTATGTACTGCTGCGACCATCACTAAATATGCAGTTTTCATTTAAACAATCAAGTCAAATCAAACAAATCATTTATTGTTTCAAAATAAAGTTTAAATAAAAATAAACATAAACCTAACCTATCTGGATCGCAAGAGACGTCCGCACTAAGGTAGCCTCACTATACGTTTATTTCAATACTGCCTAATGATAAAATAAAATAATAAATTGAGAAATGTCATGAAATCAAATAAAATTTGTGAAGACTATGATGACATAATGGGCTCGATTGCGTTTCTTCGTGAACTAAAATCGGAAATTAGTCCATGTGAACGAGACAGGGCAATACGCTAGAGCGGAGTGTAAGATGACCGGTTGTCGCTTTTTCGCATTAAAACTGCGCGCCAAGGCCAAATCTTACACCGCACGAAATATGCTCGAATTTATTCGGACGAGTATAAGTTCAACAGGTAGTATTTATCGACGATCGTTCGTTTCATATTCCGCTCTAACGTATCACTCTGTCTCGTTCGCTTGGACTAATTTTAGTTTTAGTTCACAAAGAAACGCAATCGGGCCCACTAACTCCTAAAATCAATCACATGAGTAATCCTAATAACAAATTAATTTAAAACTGTGAAACTTATTGAAAATTAAAAAAAATATATAATTTCAGTTTAAAAAAAAATGTCCTAAAAGGTACAAATGATAATAATAATAATAATAGTCAGAACGCATGCAAATATTTAATGAATGTAAGGTTAATCGACAATAGTAATAATGGTAATAACAGTAAGTTAGTTTCAAATGAAAAGAAAGTAGCTCTGTCCCCACTTTAGTATACTTATAAGAAATAGTATACCCACTTTTTATCATCACATTAAAAACAATCTTTTACCATTACACTACTTTTATACAAATTTAATTTAGTAGTATTACATATACCTAAAATCTTAAGCTTAAATATTTATATATAAATTATATATAAATAATTGGACAGATTATATATGTATATTACATATGCTAAATTATATTACGTTTTGTTTTCTACGAGACGGAAGAAGGATAGCAGGCAAGGCGTACAGGCTCAGCAAATAATACCACAGAACTTTGTATCCATCACCCCATCACAGGAGTATACCTAGTGGGGTGATGTAATCCTGACAAGTTAATGCCCTTTCGCGATTTTCATCATATGTATTCTTTTAAAATGTGTTAAAAAAATGAACGCAATCTTTTATTATGTAACTATAAAAAAATGGATTAATAAATAAATAAATAAAATATAACATAGAAGTCGACTGCACATGTTAGTCTAACAGCTGAAAATATAAAGAATTTGATCCACCTATTATTGTACCTAAGAAACACGCTAGCAAACCGACTAATCGAAGAAGTGTACAACGCACTTGCGAACAGTATACGGTAGTTTGGCAAGGGGTTCTGCCACTCTCAGCTGCTTAGATCCACTGGTAAAAGCTCAAAAATTCCAGATCATAAACAAAAAAAAATGGGTTGTGTCAACCCAAGACTTTCCGGGCACTTGCCGGGAAATATGTCCCTGGCTACTTAGCCAGGGACATATATCATCTGAATATTCATTTCGTAAATGAAGTCGATGAGCAGTTGGCGAGAATTCCTGACGCAGTGCAATAGAAATTTGAATTTCGAACGCGCCTCATTTCATCTATATATATTATATATAAAACAAAGTCGGGTTTGTTCGAACACTTATAACTCGAGAACGGCTGTACCGATTTTCAAGGTTTTCGGTTTGAAGTATTTGTCCCGAATATCAGAATAACTATTAAAAACATTGGAAAATTAACGAAAAATATAACAAAAGAAAAAACATTATCCATGGGTCCCATATTCATGGGTTTTGTAACTGTCAAACATTTAATGTTCATTCTGTCGATACGGTAAACTCTCCCCTCAAATTAAAGAAAGTATTTAATTAAAGGTTTCGAATCGACAAGATATATCCACAATATTCGGGCCACAATTATTACATAGTTTAATTCAATCATGTCATGCTGACACGCGATTGATATATTTAATTTATGTACTTTTATATTTCTTTTTGTGTATCTTAATAAAGTAGTGAACTAATTTTTTTTTATTCATTGTATTACTTCCATAAAATCATAAATTAAGTTCAGCTAATCTGTAACACGACATTCATTGACCGTTAGACGGTACGAAGTTCACCGGGTCAGTTAGTTTAATATAAAAATAAAATTGCAAACGCCGGTCGCTGTGAGCCTTCGAATTCGAATTTCGAACGAGCAGCGCATCGCATGCGTCGCCGCTTTTAAGGGCCTCACTATTTAATTAATGTATAGAGGATTTTAAATACTATTTGTGTCGCTTATATGAGATGTTTCAACCAAATGTGACTAAATGTGGTTTCTACCTATTTCACAATGTGATTTCGGCCCAACAAGGCACCTGTGTTTCGAAATTCAAGTCTCCAAGTCCAATATTTTGAGATTGAAGTATGACTAGCACGCCCTCTAGTGGACCGGTTTCAACCAGAATATCAATAATCTCTGGTGGACTTTTCAATTCTCGCAATGACCAAATGATGCATGCGTGCCAAACTTCAGCACAATCGGATGAAGCGTTTGGATGCTATCGTGGAGGAATCCACACACACACACACACACACACAGACAGAGACGGGTTTCAGGCTGGAAATTGTATCAATGTCCTCCCTCCCCCATCCGGTTACTCGCCGAAGTGCAAAGACGATTGGTACCGCCGCACAATGCGCAAACAGCCCAGCAGCGCCCGAGGACTTCCCCCGGATGATTCGTGGACTTCCCCGCCCGAGGACTTCCCCCACCTGTCCACGACACAACCATGACAGCCCTGTCAGAGTCCTTTTAAGTTTCGTCCCTCATCTACAGGCTACCGGATGAGAGTTAAACAAAAAAAACAGCATACGACCAGTTTGCTGCGAAGCGAATGACCTTTTATTAGGGAAACTGCACACGTGATCACTGTTGCTTCGGAGAATCATCGTCCACTTAATACTGATAGGTTCACGACCGTTTACTTGCCGGAAGTCAATGAAGAACTCCGAAAAAGCTACTGTAAACGCTGCATCTTCTCACACTTCTCACACGGCCAGACAAACAAAAAACTGAAGACGAAAAACGTAGAACTCATGAGCATTCTCTATACAGCCCCGACTTAGCACCTTGTGATTTTAGGAAATAACAAGTTGCTAATTTTCGGGAACAATAAGTTGTTCCAAAAAAGTACCAATTAGGTAGTCAACGATTTTAATTGCCAAAGGCATATCATCACGGTAGGAATAAATGATATGATTTTATATAAGTAATGAAAAGTGCATTAGCAGTCACGGAGTATATTATGAGAAACGATAAATTTATTTTTAACCATTCCTTGTATTTTTTTTCTTATCGATTCAGGAAACGTTCAGCGTGGCCCTTGTGAAAATATATATGAAAAATATAAGAAGAAGGACTAACGGCAACAAAATTACTACAATGTAAACCTTCCTTAGCAGAGCTGTGAACAACCTCATTTATCGATGTCCTCAACGTTATGCTCGTCACAGGAATTATCTATATCCAATGAATTAATTCAGCCTTTTCTTTTTATAGCTACCAAAATTACGCCGATCCCTTGTATGAGGGGCGTTCAAAAAAAGTAATAATGAGTTACAAATCATTTATTTTTATTATTTATTAAAGAAAAGCACATTTTTCACGGCAGTACATTGTAAGTTTAACATTAGAGGCTTAAATGTAAATAATAGCAAAATAGAAAGCACCGCAAACCACTTATTTTTAAATCAACGCCGCCTAACTAGGCCTAGGCCCGTACTAAGGCAAGCGTAACAAGTAGACAGTGGCTTGTGCATACATTAGAATACTTAATTTAAAAAATATGCTAGGTATCAAATAATATTAAAAATTAACTAATAATTATAAACATTGTAATTTGAGTGTAGTGTGATGTAATTGTAGCTGTAGTGTGCTGGAAAAATAACATTCAATAAATGGTGAAATAATCAAATTGAATAATAATAATATAAATAATATTCATAGGAACCATATAATAAAAAATACTGGCAGGTAAAGCAAATACATTTGTTGACGTTTTAAAAAAGGAAAACGTGATTTCATTTCGATAAGGGTTAAATTCCAATTAACTAGTTATTAGAATCCTGTTGAAATGTAGTCGGAGCCGAATTATTTTCAATTACATTAGAATGATCTTGGATTTTTTGTTCTTATTGGTAAAATTCTGATTGATTTTTTGTTCCTATTGGTGAATGACTATTTGACTAGGACGGCCATGGGATAGGGGTGAGGGATATACTTTATACAAGGAAAATATTCGGTTGGAAACAGTCTAGTCGAGGTATAAACACACAGATAGATAGACATTGCATTTTATAATATTTAAGGATAATGATAAGGAGACGGATTTTTTTATGCACATTAAAGTCTCTAGGACTGTCTTATACATATAAAATATTAGGTCTAAAAAAGTACACAAATCTGTTTTGAAATCCTGTCATTGAATTAGGATAATTTCATTTTAATTTATGAATATTAAAAGTATTTATTTTATCGATACCAAGCAATGGCACTAATTGGCTCGTTTGTGAGCTATGCGCGGGCAGCCTCCTCATCCTGTGGGGCGAGTTGAGTGTCCTACTCTTAAATTCTTTAGATATTTCGCCGCATATACCTATATTGTGTGGCAGCGTTACATACTTTAGCGGCAATCATGGTGAACATCATCGTATGTTTGATAGAAAAATGTTTGCCTGCCAATGTCACTTCCGTTGATCCAGATCTTCCATTTTTATTCTCTTGCATCTGGTACTATGTAGATGCTTCGAATAACTTCGGTGGCCGTCCAAACTGCGTTCTCATTTTCGGAAGATGATACGTCCCTTGTAACCATTCTTGATTTTTTAAAACAAATCCCTTTTTTGTGTGATATTACCCATCTTTTTTTAAATTCGTATTTAAATCGTGCACAATTTCGTTTCATTTCTTTAATCTGTCCCTTTGAGTAATCTTCATAGCTTATTAAATAACTTTCCAGAAACTTAAATTTTTCGTCTATATTGGGTTATTTTTTGTTCTTTAATTATATTAAATAAATCTCTTCACGTCATTAATTTAACCCCTGATAGCCCTGCAATAGAATTCAAACGATACTATAAACATTACAATAATATGCACAACATTAAAAACAGCCTACAAAAAAAAGTATTTTTAACTAAGGACTTTAACCAATCAGTATCCCGAAAACCGCGGGATTCCGCGGCAGATATTTAGAATACCTATTACTATAAAGCCTTGTTTTTATATTGTAATAAAAATAATTGCCAGATAATACTCGGAAGTACAACAAATACCTTCCAGTTTGTTTTAATTTCATCCAAATTTAAGGTTTGTTAGATGACTAATTATGCATGTAGTAACTTTGTTAAAAAGAGAACCGCCATAATAAAACATTTCGAATATTATGCAAACTTACCTGCTTCATCATAATCCATAATTGTTTTTATTGAAACGTACAGTTCGAAAAAAAATCACTGTTAAATTTACGCTTGCGCCAAAGCACCGACAAAAGATGCGTGCACTCAAAAGAGACGATCACTTTGCGACTGATCGGCAGGGTTCGTAGTTGCGCGGGGGGAGGGGGGGGGGGGGGGGGGAGGGTGAACTTTCGTTCACTGCCTATTAGGCTATCTCGGGTAAAAATATTGTTACATGGAGTGAGTTTTAGGAAAACGACTTTTGGCCAGCTAGATCGACCAAATACCTACCCCTTCGTGTCGGGTCATGCTATATGTTATTGTGCAATGCAGCCCTCCCTCCCTCTAAGTGTCCACCAGACGACATACGTTGTCCATAAAGACGTCAATTTTTCACGTAGCTTATAACGATATCCGCGGTGGATATTTCGATTAAGCAGAAGCAAGACAAAGTCCCCTTCCCTCATTATTCCTGTCACTTCGAGTATGAATCCATAGCCATTAGGATTTTCCCGCTAGAAGAGCCGGAGCGGGCACGAGCCGCGAGGAAGGACGCGGGATATCCCTTTTAAACACTGCAAAGGACAACCCGCCTACAAAGGACACTCAACTCGCCCCAAAGGATGGCGACACAGGATGAGGAGGCTACCCGCGCATAGCTCACAAACGAGCCGATCATTTTATATCCAATAGTGGAACGAGTCCATGTTCATCTAGGGGCTGTGTCGGAGAACGATCATATAATACAGGCTTACTCTTATGACATTTCGCTTGAGACTTCTTAACCAATCCACTACGAACATAATACCGATCATCATATAAACAGAAAACATTGAAACATTTTTCTTCCCGAAAATATCTGACCTAGCATACAGTAAATACTCGTCTTACCAAATACCCGGCATAGAATTTTAAATTTCTCATAGCTTATGTCGAACATCTAATTAGGTGTAATCAATTTGCGGTCAATACGCTTAAACAACTGCATGGTTACAATAATTAATAATAATAGTATTTTAATCATGCGATGTGTTATAAATAGGATAGAAAACGAATTTACTGCCTGAAATTTGTAACACCTGAAGTTTCGGTGACGTTGCAGCAGCCGTTGTTTAGGGTAGACTGTGGTAGGGCAGACGTTGTCTAGGGTAGAATGCGATGTGTTGTTTTGGCGCTACTGCCTTTATTTCCCCCCCCCCCCTCTTCTCTCATCGAAATGTAATTCACACGACTAATTTATATATTTATTTATTTACAGTAAACTTACAGATAGTAGGTATATACATGATACTCGTTGCAAAACCTATTTAAACAAATCTAATCTACTATCCTATCTTATGACAGAAATAAACATCTTATGATAGAAATAACATTTGGGATAAATGGGGTATATAAAACATTGTTAATATTATATTTATAATATAATATAACATAATTTATTTATAATATAATTGGATATTATTATTTATAATAAACTAGCTGACCCGGCGAACTTCGTACCGCCTAACAGACAATGAATATCGTGTTACAGATTAGCTGAACTTAATGTATGATTTTATGAAAGTAACACAATGAATACAAAATAAATATTAAGTTCACTACTTTATTAAGATAATAACACAAAAAGAAATATAAAAGTACAACAATTAAGTATATCAATGATGAATGATTTTTTTTTGTTTTTTTATCAGGCGCAAGAACAAATAAAGCGGATGATTTGCAGACACGTGAACATGCCACGTACAACTGACCACGAGGAAAACACGGATTTACATTTTGTATGGGAAAAGGTTTTTTATTTTATTTTAATTTTTCCTCAATTCTCCAATTTTTGTTTTTAATTATTCTGCTATTCGGGACGGTGACAAATAGGTATTACAAATCAAAAACCATTAAAATCGGTCCAGCCGTTCTTGAGTTATAAGTGTTCGAACAAATCCGACTTTGTTTTAAATATGTAGATAATATGACAGAATATAAGGGTATGGTATAATATAATACAGTCATATAATACATTACAGTAGGATGGCAGTTAGTTAAATCTTAGGGAGACAGACTAGATTTGATCGAAACTTTAATTAAATTTATAGAATGGAAAACTATGTCTGATCCTTTACACGTGGTATCAAAAATAAGTGATAACGCATGTAATTTCGCAATAGCATGAATCAGTAAAACATATTTTTACAATACATTAGAGAAGCGTTCTCGGCAAAGCAGCAAAGACCAACTATTGTTTCTCGGATCGGCTCAACTCACGATTCAGCTCCTATTCAGAATCCTCCTCGGGCGGAAGGCTACCCCGGGTAAGACTCACGCATCTCAGGCCTCACAATGATGATGGACCGGTTTCTCTTGGTGGGATTGCATCCCGGCGCTACTGGACAGTTTGCGCACCGTTCGGTGATGCCAATCGGTTGTGGACTCTGACTAATTGCTGAAGGAGTCTGAAGACTATGGAAATATATTGGTCAACATCCTCCCCCTACGCAGCGGGGGTGGATGTTGACCTGTTGTCACGCCACTCTTGAAATGACCTTGGGTCACTTGATCCCGTGTGGCACTACGGGCAAAGAACGCCCAGGACCGCGATAAATTCAAATTGAATTACCGCTGTAATTACAACAGGTAGAGGCCGCGTAAGCGACTTCGGACCCAAACCAGTCGGGAGGATAGAGATATCCTAAAGATTAACTCCAGACGGGGATATCTTACCAAAACTGGTAGTTAAGGGGCGAGGCTGTCAGCTGCGTACCTTTCCCGGTGCCTCGCCGTAAGGCGTTGGCCTCTAACGGGCTTGTTGGTGGAGCTAGACGTCAGATTGTCTTGTCTCTAAGTCTTCTACGCTCATCCCACGGCTGAAAGAATGATCATATATCGTTATACCAGCCTGGGGTGACGGGTTCTCCCGCTGTATTCGACACCGCCCTTCTACTGATAACTTATAACTATTCTAGGTAGCGAATGGTTTCGTGCAGCTTGGGTCAAAGGATCCATTTTGTTCTCGGATCGGCTTAACTCACGATTCAGCTCCTATTCAGAAGCCTCCTCGTGCGGAAGGCTACCCCGGGTAAGACTCTCGCGTCTCAGGCCTCAAAGCTGGTGGCCCGGTTTCTCCTGGCGGGAGTCTTTTACGTTGATCCCTCGGCTGAAAGAACGATCACATATCGTTATAATAGCCTGGGGTGATTGGTTCGCCCGTTGTAGTCGACACCGCTACATCGATAACTGATAACCCTAATGTATATAAATAATTAAATAAATAAATAAATATGTTATTCATTGTGAACCGATCTTAAGTCTAGTATAGGAGAGAGGTATTCTGTTGGGCGTCGACATTAGTACGCACAATAGTCATGACCGCTCCGGTACTCAGACGGGCTAACAGCGCACTCGGACGGCGCGGGGGCGTCGAGGGGAACGCGAGCCGAGGGCGCGGGCGGCCGCTAGACATGATTAACGACCGTTCTGGGAGAGGGGGTAGCTGCCCCCCTCGGACAAAACTTGCCTACTCCCCCCCCCCCCCCCGCCTAACCCTCGGTTCGCGCGGTCTCACTTACGAGACGGCGGACAATGGAATTTAAGGGTACCCCCGGTGTGATTATTTTGTTTAAATACCCAGCACCTACGTATATATGGCGGAGCGCCGGCGGACGGGCTTGGGCCAGGCCGGTCGCCACATAGCCCAGAAGACCGCCATGATTAACTCTGAGTCATTGGGCACACGAATCCAAGTCAATTTGTTTTATTTCTATTATAGATAGAAGACACATCGTTTTTCGTACAAACTATTGTCTTTTTTTTAATTTCTAAAATTGTACTTGGACAATATGAAAAAATAATTAAGCAAAAAAATTTACTGAACTTACAGATCTCACACTCGAATCTCGATGAATCTCTCGATCAATACTCGACTATAGATTCAGGTGTCAGTGTCGCCGACCAAATCTGATCATAATTATTATTATTACATTTTTTCTAGAGCTGCGATTCCCAAGCTGAGCGTATTACCCCAAAGGGATATAATGGTATTTTCTGATGGTTAAAGATAAAGGCAAGGATTGGGACATCGGTCAGTCAAAAAACAAAATTGTTACCAAAATCATCTTAACGATTGTCTAGTTAGTGAATTAAAAAATTATCTAGAAATCATTTAAAAAAAATTCAGATATCGACAAATATTTTTCTGATTTGGAAAATCGCCAAATAAACGCTTGGGTGCTAAGTCATATTCAGTGGATGGAGGTCTATTTACAGATATTGAAAATGAAGTCAAACACAAGCACAATAGCTTAGACTTTGCGAAGAAATCAAGAAGAAGCTTTTCACGAAAGATGGGTGGCGAGTAGATAACCATTATTATAGTAAAAGGCCTTGAAAATAGCGATAACATTTGCTACAACTTACATGTGTCGATGTGATTTTTTGACAACGGTGGCAATGAAAACAAGAGCGAAGTAGGTACCGAAGAAAAAAATGCAATAGGTAATTTGTATTTTAAAGTAAAATATTTGGGTATTAGTACATATCTAACCCGCTTTATGGGTACCTACACGAATTTTATATGATTCGAAATTTAAATTCTAAGTGTCAACATATTTTAAAATTTTCTCACCTCTAAATAATAATTAAATAATAAATTTATAAGAATATAGTGCAATTCTACAGTCTGGATTCACTCGCGGTTAACACGGGACGCGTCCCGAAGGATCTTATCGGTCTGAGCTGTTCACTTTAAATATTCGACCAGCGTGTCTATGGACAAAGTCGACCATCGAAAACAAGCGAGCTGTCGTTACTGGCTGGGTGCAGATCGACTTTGCTGAAGATACATCGGACGACTTACTGAAGGTGGTGGTGGATGTGATTGATCAGCCGACCTGTCGAAGACTATATGCAAAGACTGTCAGAAAGAGGTTGCCGCAAGGTATAAAGGACGAACAATTGTGCGCTGGAAGCTTAGAAGGAGGACGAGACTCTTGTAGAGGCGATAGTGGTGGACCTCTGTAAGTGACGATAGCTGACAACCAATGCCTCTTCAACATAATCGCCGTTACCAGTATTGGAAAGAGCCCTTGCGGAAGTGCCAAGGGACCTGGCATATACACTGCCGTGAAGTCATGTGAAATAAATGGCGTTTTAGGAGTATGTCTACCGCCGGAAAATTGTCCAAAAACTGACGTAGATTTGCCAAAAGGGAAACTATCACAATTTTGTATAATGTCGGAACAAGAGACTGTATGCTGTATTCAATACAGCCCCATGAGAAACAACACGAGATCATCAGAAAACCAGGATAAATCCAAAAATGCATCTTCTACATCACCGCCTACTACAACAACTACCAATAAGTCACCGGCCATCTCTACAATAGCTCCAGAAAAACCTTAAACATCGCCACAAGCCATAACTACCAATTTCATAAATGACAGTGTGGAAAAACAAACTAAATCCAAAAAAAAAAAAAAAAGCTCTGCAATATTGAGTACAAATTTAACAATGACAGCCATTGCTGTGTTGGCGATTAATTAATTTATTTTATTTTATCTGCATCCAAACTTTTCTCTGGTCGTAACGGTCTCCGTTCCATCGGGTTCAGAAGAGGGAGGAAGAGAGAGTGCACCCGTGGTCGCGCGCCCACCTGTGCACTATAATATAGCCTGCGCACCTGACTGCTTCCGAACAATGGACTCTGAGTAGACTAAAGAAGTCACTAGAATCTACAATGCAGTCGCTATGGCCGAACACGGCTAGAAGGATATATATATACCTACACTGAGAGAAATATAACGATGTAATATACGGAAATACGAAAGTCTCAAAAAGGATTACGTATTTAACAAGGACTGTGGTCCATCCGTATGAATTAACAAGACACGTAAAGGAGTTGGCGTGACTATAGTTACCGTGACGTAATGTTAAAACATAATGTTATTTCATTACGTCGCGATCTTGGGATCTCAGTTTTAACATGACAGCATGTAGTAGTATACGTACGGTTATAGTAGGACACATGAATCAAGTTGAAAGCTTTTTGTATTAACCGAAAGGAAAATGTGGATACATATAATCGGGTAATAGAGTTTCAACAATATTCCTCATAATTCAACGAAATTACGATTGAAACATCGTAACATTCGGTATAAAACCGTAAGAAATCCAATAACTTACTCAGTGTATTTTAAAAAGTTTAGGATTCCCTGTTCTAGAGTGATTTCACACAGTTTTAGGCGAGTGACTGTAACACAATTCCCTCTCTACCCCTCGCCTTCTAAGATTTGTCAACGGACTCTTACTTTTAAAACGGTGATTTCTTCATTTTGACTTCATTCTTCTCATGTTACGTTTTAGATTCAGGTGATTCGTGTGCCGGATGACGTTTCATGAAGTATGGTGGACTGCTGTCTTACTGGTACCGCCACTTTTGGCAATAAAGCCGAAATCTCTTTGATTTATCTCGTTCAACTGCGGCCCGAGGATTAAGTGAGGGAATTTATGCCGATGCAGATTCGCCCGCAAGTTATTTTGCGGAAGAGACCCTTCTCTAGGTAATTTGGTGGCTACACATTTATACTGAGCCATCGAACGATATATTGTATTAGGTATGTATAGACGAAGAATTTTAAACTGACAACTTTGGGGTTGGACTCCAGCCTACTTAGTAACCATCGATAATGACCGATTTTCTAATCCCACCTATTCATAGCTGCAACTAGAGTTGTCAACTACAGCGGGCGAGCCCGTCACCTCAGGAAGTTTAAACGATTAGTCGTTCTGTCTCCCTGAAAAGAGCGCAGAAGACTTGGGACAAAAACAGTCCACCGTCAAGCTCCGCCACATACCCGTAAGAGGCCAACCCCTTAACCGAGAGATAGCCAGGAGTATTACCCAGCGGGCTTACACTCACGTCCTTACTTCCAATTGCGACCAGATTACTCCAGTCTATCGATTGGTTACGAGTTCGAGGTCGCTTGCGCGGTCCTCTCCCTTACGAAGCGGTGAAACGGTGTAAACCAAATATATGGCGGACCACGGCATCCTTTGCCTGGCTGTTCACCCAGGATCGGGTAGCCGATGGTCGTTTCAAGAGCGGCCGCCCTAAGGTCCGCAACCGCCCCCGCTCTATAGGAAACAGAAGGTACTGCTTCCAGACTCCCCCGACTGTTAGTCAGAGTGCACAGTCGATTGGCTTACGCCGCACGGTGCGCTGACCGTTCAGGAGCGCCAGAAGGTTAACTCCTAGGGGAAACTAGCCCTAAGGCCAGAGTCCTACCCAGGCTCGCACTTCACGCGTGGAGGCCGCCGGATGGGTGTTAACCCGTGAGTGTGACCAACCCGGAACAGAATGGGTCTTCGTGGCTAACTCAACAAGGGCCCATTAGCATCCCAGCAGAGGTTACAGATGGAGGTTCTTCGATACTAGCCACTATTTTCCCATTTTATCTACCCCTAAAACAATAACATTTTTAGATATCATTGATCGTTGCGGATGAAAATGATTTTCTAATCAGTGTTCGTGTTCCAAATTTGATGAAAGACATAAATTGAATATTATTTGATTCGGATCAAGAATATTTATTTCAACCATCTCACGTTTAGACCTTCGGTGATAGGTGGGTAAAAGTTGTCAAAGTCCTAATGACTAATCGCCACTTTATATTTAATTTACTAAACCTAATACTCCTACCGCCTAGAAGTGGACCGCTAGTTTTATAAAGCATTTAATTGTGAATAATCGATTTATGCAGAATCGGACAAAAAACTAGCTTTGTGACGTCCAACTCATCATGCAGGATTATTTGGATCGCAGTCGTTTAATTTCCGAAGATAGGCGTATCTGCTTATATGTTACACGCGGGTCTTCGAGTAATAGCTGGTGGACAGCAGCGACGCTTTCTTGTGTTCAGTTTTTTTGGTCTACCTGCGGATTATCCAATGTTAAGGGAGGCGCGTCCACGCATTATTGTTTAAGTATTTCATGGTAGTAGGTAGATAAGTGCTTCATGTAGTTTAATGCTTCATTGTAGTAATAATAATATAACAAGTTTTCTAGCTTCTGATCTATCGACGCGTCAATTTCTAACAGTCAGTATTTCCAACTATACCATGTTGGCAGTACTGACAGTTATAAATTGACGTAATATTCAACACTATTATAAGGAGTCGAATGAAATTGAATGCACCGATTTGGAGTCGATCAAAATATGCTTATACATTTTTTTAAGGTATACTGAAAATTTTTAAGTATTCTCTTATGGCACTAGCCTCGAACACCATTAATTCAAAGCTTATTCAAAACTGCGTATCACTACTGAATCCCCTGGGCGAAAAGAACAGGGTAATTATAAGATGGTTTCCCGGCCATGCAGGAATCGAGGGAAATGAAAAAGCCGACAAATTTGCTAAGACGGGAGCAAAGGGAACGTTATACGGCCCTGAACCTTGCCGTGGCGTACCAAAAAGTCTTGAAAACCTAATGTTCAAACAAATATGTTTAGAACAATCCATCAACCACTGGAACAACACACCAGGGTTGAATCATTCCGCGCTAATTAAGGCCTACGACTGTAAGACGGCCCCGTGAGGCCTTATCGCTAAATAGGAACAATCTACGCATACTGGTGAGGGCGCTCACGGAGCATTATGGCCTAAACAAAAAATGTACAACCTCAAGCTCCGAGACACGAAAATGTGCAGGTTCTACCAAGGGGCAGAGTGGTCACTTGGGTGGTCATTACCTCCAACCTGAGTAGGTAAAACAATCTGGGGCCAGAAGCCTGTTGCGGTTCTTAAATGACAGAAGGCTTAGCGCAGAACTATATTAGTTGGCGAAAACAATAGATCAGCAATAGTCGGAGTGTTACAAGGCTCATAAAGACCTTAGAAAAGCCCAAAAAAAAGCGTTTGGTGTACTACCATGTTAAAATCCTACCGATTTCATCATGAGAAAGGTTGGGTATAACTCGCTTCCTGTCGAGCGTTAACACTTTGTCACGTGTTCAAACTGCTAAGACGAGTCGCGTGTAACTCGACCATTCCAAGGATATTTGGTCTGTACCTACATACTCCATGACTGCATGAGAGCGAAGGGACATGAACTACGCTCTAGGCCCCATGAGCACATTAACATCAACCAGGTGGGGATGATTGATCGAGCTATTCGTCACAAGCGATAGATCCGCACTTTGATTGCAAATCACAGTTAATTAAAAGATTTGGTTATATTATTTATATCGGCTGAAAATCTTTAGTTTAAAAATATTGTCTTTTTTGTTATGTTTTATGTAAAGAATTAGTTGTAAAATGCACTGTTGTCTATTTCTGCGAAAAATGTACTCATTTCAATATGTGTCTGTGAAGTTGGGTCCATCTTCCATACATTTATAGCCATTGTCCGACGTACACTCAGGTTTAAGAAGACCTAGATATATTCTAGATGCTTTTAGTGATGTTATGTTCTATTTTCATCTATTCTAGTTCATATCTGTAACAAAACAACAAAAAATGAAATAGGAAAAAAACAGAACAATTTACAACATATACACGTACTTCGGGTCATAACTGATCAGAATTTTTTTTTCCAGAAGCAGTCATCGCGTAGCCGTCAGCCCTGGCCTGCAGCTGTTCCCGTCTGTCGGCTATTGTCCGCGCGAGGCTCGTCTACCTGACGTTTCGTCACGAGAAATTCGTCATTCAAAATTCGCGCCAAAAGTAGAACAAAAGACACCCGGGATTCGCCACGCTCACCAACTCGTCCGCTTTTACCGTCGGCCGCGCGAAAACCAGGGGTGAACATGGAGGTTTTTGCGGTTATGTATCCTTTTTAAAAAGTTTTTAGGGGTACCAGTAGGTAAAACAACTTTAATCATCGCATTAGAAACACACTATGTAAGAAAAAACATATAAAATAAATGTATTTTTTTATTGAAAATGTAAGTTATAGGTCGTTTTAAAATCGATGGGTACTGCAATATTTGCTATACAGTCTAGATATAAGGTGTACAATGATTTCTGTAATTTAATATACTTTTGCTTAATTCATAGTAAACGTATCTATACATTACTACATATAGAGAAATATAAAAAATCTGGCACTAAAACATAATACCAAAATAAATCATTAAATATTCAAAAGTATAATGAGTTAATCACAGTTAATAAATTAAATGTATATTGACATCAGAGACCAGGTTATAAAGAAGAAAATGAACAACTCTAAATATTTATAATTCAGAAGATAACGACAATCTATTGATTAGACAAAAAAATGGCTAAACAAAAGAAGTAAATCCAATAAAAAGAAAACAAATCCGAAAAAGATAAAGGCTTAAATACATTAATAAAAATAATCAATTTAATTGAAGCAGATATCTAGAGAATAATAACGTAAATTTTCGTTACTATCATGCTTATTTGATTCTGCCATCGAACTGGGATAAGCCCGTTCTAAGGTGGATAGGGCTCTAATAGTAGAATAAATTATTAAAAAGTTTTAGTAAAATGCTCATCAGTACGGAACAGCTTTTCCGGATGGAGCAAGACCGACAAAAGTATTCAGAGTTAACGGCCAACCTCCAGTAATGGAGAGGCACTTCGAGAAGAAGAAGAAGAAAATGCTCATAAAACTAAATTGCTTTAAAATGAGGTCTTCAAAAACAAACAAAAATCTCTATTACATTAAAAAATCGACATTAAATGGAACGCTATAACTTATCTACGATAGTGTCTATATACTATAAGATAAATAAATACTTTAATGATGAAGATGTCTAATATTATTACCATTTAATTTTCCGGTTTACTTTTCTGCATATGAAATTATACGAAAACAATTTTAAAGCTTTTTTTTAAGTAAGGAGTTTTTGTGTTCCTTTTCTTAACCTATTAATTCAGGTTTATGTGTGCAACGGACTTGAACGAAAAAATACAATGCATTTTGACAATAATAGCACTAAAAAGGTGGTGTTAAATTGTATATCTTTCAAGCGAAACTCTTATAATTCTTGGGAACATTTTTGTAAAATATAGTGTATATACTATTACTGTCACAATGTTCAGCATACGAAAGCAATATATAATATTTACGTTCAATAAAAATATATTCATTTGGTTTGATTTGTTCTTGTTAAGTATACACCTATGAGAACTACTTAGGCGAAATAGGGGAACTCTAGGTAGGCTAATTAGCTGAATTGTTGGTAGCCTCAGATGTGGTAGAAAACTATACTAAACAGTCCGCCATTAGCCATCTGTTTTGTTTAGAAAAATAGTTACCTGGCAAAAGTTTCTTTATTATATGATATTATTTTATCTTTGTTTTGGGATTAAGCCTAATTAGTATTTTTTTATGAAATTGAAATCTTTCGCGGTTATTCGACAATATAAATAAAATAAAACAAATTTGCCACGTGAAGATTGTAGCACTCGATATTTCAGCCATGTTGCAACTGCCGTTGTCGATTGTAGACTATCTAACCTGGACATCGGCGGTTGCAACATTGCCGAAACGACGGGTATCAAACGACGGGTGAGTGGGCTTCGAAGTGCCGAGGGTAAGTTGTTCCGACAGAAATAACTCCGCAAAGACAAGATATCAATAAGTGTGAAGAGCGCCGCAAAATATCATACGTGTTGGGTGCTAGGCGGTACCTAAATATCACGAAAGTAAATATTTCCTATTCAAATTTATTGGTCACATTTGTTCAATTATATAGCTGTCCACTATATAACGGGCTAGTCCCAGTTGGGTGACAGAATTAAATAAGCAAAAGGTTAAGGTTTTGCCATTCCGTTCGTTATTTTCCGTCCAGCAAATCAATAAATAAATAAATAAGTAAATACCTTGTAGCAACTTGTACTTAACTGTTTGAAACACATTCGGAAATGTTTATCTATTGTCATTACTTGTCTTGTGTTACCTATTTATCAAAATTTGAGACAGTTTTAAAAAATGGAATTTGGGGCTTAAAGTTCCGTTGGTTTCGGGGCTGGTTGTTCCGCGGAACAACATTCCCCGCAATGAGGCAGCTAGTTATATCAGTTACCTATATTTGTTTTAGGATGATAAACTACAAAAGAAAAAGAGAACGGGGCAACACCTCAGTTGTCAGAGATGGCAGGAAGCTAAAAACGGTAGCTCAGGAACTAGAGATATTTCACATGATATTATTTCGTTTTGGTAATAAAAACTGGGATACCTCCTACTGTGAGCTACAAATATAGACAGGTGTTCTGCCTAAACCAGGAATAAGTATTGGCTAAATGTTTATTATAATGTGCAATGTTAGATGTCAGGGAGTCTTTACCGCAATGTCAGATGTCAGGGAGTTTGGCCAACACCAACCAAGCTGCGCGGAATTAAATTGACCAAATTGTCCATACAGTTTGATCCTGGCGTTGTCTGTGCAGATGATGGTGGCAGTATTTAATTTGGAGCGGCGAGAAAGCCCGAATGCCTGCATTTTACAGCGTATGCATTTCGGCTTCAAATAAAAAGGTGCCACCACCAAGTAAGTTAACCTGGAACCAAAATCCAAATAAAAACATAGAAGATTATAATGCGTTTTTTATTCTGTTCCAAAATCTACCGGTATGTGTTTGGGACAATTCTCCCCTTCCCAAGCCATCTCTTCTATTGCTTGAAGACTGCGGCTTTACCAATGACGGAGACCAAATTGTTCCACCTTTCATAACACTAAGACGTGCCCTGAAGTTGTTGCTTGCCACTGCAAAAGACTTTGGGAATCAAATAACTGTAGTTCAGAAAGCAAACGTCCCTTGCCAAAACTCTGTACTTACATACCTGCTTTAATTCTGGAGACAAACAGTGATCTTTTTTCAGTTTCTGTAAGTTTTCTTGCAAAAAGTAGCATATTTTTTCCCTTTTCGGAAAGATGCCAATCCAAGTTTAGATCAAGCGTTGTTTTAGAGCTAATTTTGGAAATCTTCATGTATAAATACATATATCGAGACACGTCACGATCGGTATCACGACTAAAAGAAGTACTAGGATGCCGGATGGGTGTTGACCCGTGCGTTTGGCCGAACCTACACATGGGTCTTAGTGGCCAAACTGCAACAGTGCCCATTCACTTCTGCTTTATGTAGAAACAGTGATTAATGCAAACATCGCTATTTTCAGAAAAGAATTATTATTTAGTAATTGTGGGATATTAGGAAATTTTCATGAAGGAGCACATGACTATAAATAGGATAGAAAACGAATTTATAGACTCAGAGTCTACCCTGGACAACGGCGGCTGCAACATCACCGAAACGTCGGGTGCTACAAATTTCACGCGGTAAACTCGTTTTCTATCCTATTTATAATGTCAAACAACCGCGATAGTCTTTGATTTTATAGCACATGACTAGTCTCAATGCATTTACTGATAAGGGCAATTAGAGGTTCGATGTTGCATGGTAAGCATATTTTTACCATATTTGCCGAGACGACATTCTTCCCAATCGCATTAGTCTTAAGATCATTATCTATTTTACTGACATTTCTAGGACTTGTAGTAGATAGCTAGAAGTATGTATATTGCCGAAATATATTTAAGTTTAAAAAGTTGGGTTGTGATATATAAATATAAATTATATCATTACTAGCTTTCAATAAGGGAGAACTATATGTGAAATATTGTTTTAAAGAAGAATGGTCAAAGTTTGATTAAAACGTGCAGTCACAGATTTTAGATCTACTGAATTGATTTAACTTTTCACTCATTATTTGACCATATTGGGCATGTACATTGTACATCAACATATCCAGGAAAGTGATCGATTTTTGCTCGCTGTCGAATTAACGTCATTTCTTACACGATTACATTCTGTGAAGTCGAAAACAATCGCGGTAGTTTGACATTATAAATAAGACAGTCTACCCTGGACAACGGCAATTGCAACATCGCCGAAACATCGGGTGCTACAAACTTCACGCGGTAATTTCATTTTTATCCTATTTATAATGATTATATTCTGGTTTAAAACTGTTATTAAAAAGATATATTTTAGCCAACTTGTCACGAATTTCATCAAATTTATAATTCTGTCATTGATTCAGGGTATGTTGAGTGTTTTTTTATTTTATGGAGTATTGTCGGTATTTTATGGATTATATCAAATATTGAACAAAGTTTACCATTAAGAATATTAACAACAACAAATACACCCTCGAGACAAGCAATTCAATTCATAATAGATAAATTTAAATAGATTTAGTATTAGAAGTAGAAGCGTGGACTTTAAACCAGACTTTGTGCAAAAGGTTAGAAGCTTTCGAAATGTGGATTTACAGGAGAATACTGCATATCTTGGACGGATAGAGTCTTGAACGAATATCTTGGACGGATAGAGTCACAAATGGTCTTGATCAATCCTTGGTGCATTCTTTGCATCACTGTGCTGCAAAGAATGCACCAAGGATTGGAATTACGGAAATTACAGTACATGGGCCATATAATGCGTGGTAACAAATACCACCTTCTACAATTAATCCTGCAAGGCAAGATAAAAGGCCGCTGAAGACCTGACCGAAGAAGAACACACTGGCTGTAAAACCTCATTGAGTGGTTCAACTCAAGCACCACCGAGTTGTTCCGCGCCGCAACATCACGGGCTTAAGTGGCCATAATAACTGCCGACCTCCGATAGGAGATGGCACCTTAAGAAGAAGAAGAAATAGATTTACAAGACATTTATCTAGCGGTATGTATCGCGGAAGGACGACCCAAAGGTATAAGATAAGGATAAGATAAGGTATAAGATAAGGATAAGAGATATTAAACTATAAGCCTCAAATGTATCACAAATAGCTTCAAAACATATGTCACAGACATATGGGGTTACTCTCGGGGGATATCAATTTCCGAATTTATGGAGGCCAGGTATATTACAGTTGAATAAAATCTTGCTGTTGTTTGAATTTTCGTACAAGGATACCGAAACATGTATTGAATTTTTACATTTGAAGAGTGGAGATATTTTTTTAAATAAAATAAAATAAATAAATAAAATTTTAGTTTTATTTTGGGAACCTGGTCCAAGCAGCAAGGCACATATCCTGTAAAAAGGGCCAAGAAAATTGTGTTTTTGTCTTTTGGCCCATTATATATCTCCACTCTTTATTTACTGAAATTAAAAAAATAATAAAAGTGCACAATATTTTGAGTGTGTTTCAAACATATTATTATATTTTCGAGTAGCGGCATAATTTCATGGCCTACCGCGGCAATTTATTGGAATTTCTTGCAATATCGCCGCGCTCGACAAAAAGTACTACAACTATGTAACTACTATATCAATCATAAAAAGAATAACTGTGCAATGATCATAATGAAGTTTTGTATATAGAATATTGAAATCTCATTATGCAAAACAATTAGATAATTATGAATAAATAAGAGAAAATCGAAAAAGTGGAAAAAACTCTCCATTTCTAACTTGTACTTGTCTTACGGAAAAATACGGAATCCCATTTAAAAATTATAAATACTATCGTGATCTTTATTAGATTCTCTATCAAAGGCAGTATTTCGTTTTGCTTATTGACATACAAAAATATTTAGATATTAGCTCATATAAACCAATAAAATTTATGATGATTTCTCGAAAAAAAAAATGATGATGTTTAATAATGGAATGTTATCAGAAATATCCGCGAAATGACGCGTGACATTATTCTATCAGTCGTCTATGTATCTATGGTAATAATGAGATATTTGGTATGGATTTTAGGATGCGTTCGAATTATAAAATAATATTACTGTGCGCTCCGGGAGCAAGCCGTCAATATTGGTCGTTACATAGTCAACTGTGTTCTGATGTGCAACCAAATTGGTCGTTACGTAGCCGAAGTGTTAAACTATAAGTAAAAACTACCTCCAATGAGGTAGATTACTATTATTTTTTAATGCTCGAACCCGCATATTGTCCCTACTGTTTGATATTAATATATATTGTTATAATTTGTGTACTATGCTCAGTCGAAATGCGGTCATATTTTCAATTATTGATATTTATATTGGTATTAACTGTCAGCCCTGCACTTACGTGTGGCAATGGCCGGGCGGGATACATAGGTCCGTGGGCAAGGATTTGCTTCGGCCTATACAAATAAGCGGAGGCATGCGCTTATGTAATGGCTGGTGCGAGAGAGACGCCGCAATTAGGACGCGCCCGAGCGGGAGGGGGACGCACACATAAAAGTTGCGCCCGGGCCTGACCCACCCCTTCCCGTGTCCGCGCCACCAATTATTCAAAGGGTTATGCCGCCAAGGGTTGAACGGAGTGTCGCTTACGGCCCGCGGACCCGCGGCCCTCTCTAACGGCATATACTCATTCTCAGCACGAGAAATTGTATGCGCGGAGTTGGGGGTGGTGGGGATGGTTGATAGTCGTTTCGTTTTACCCATTATAGAGCGTGGGTGTTGATTATGATAGATCATGGCTGTATAGCGACCATTTCCATTTAATACAAACTAGAGAGTAAAAATATTAGTAGTAGGTACATTAATGAAATTGGGATATTATGTGAAAATACGATATTTAATGAAAGTGCGTTATTTTCAAAAAGTACGATATTTGTATCGTAGCTATAAACACGAATTTTAATACTTATAATTAATTAAAAAAACCTATAAAAAAAATATATCATTTATCCTTGTCTAGCAACACTACCCTTTGTCTCCGTCATATGCCGCTTCTACATGTTGGCGAATGTTCGTGTCTCAAGTGGGTGTAAACAACTATTAGGAAACATATATGGAAAACTCCTATAGCAATATGCCAACGTCATCGTACAAAATATGAGCTGTGGTTGTCAGCCTGCGAGCCGCGCTTGCACAATCTGCGCACACCTTCTAATTTTGACGTGATTTTGACAGCTCCGAGCTGTCAGTTGGTTGTCTGTTTTTTCTTTGAAAATCCACATCTTATACGTTACCTAATCTGTAACACGACCATTCTCCAACGTGTGGAGGCGACAATACAGGTACGTAGTAAGCGGTCACTTGTCGTGAAGGTCGACTAAACAGGTCAACAACAGATCAGCTTAACTTCGTAAAACGTTGTAACACAATTTATTTATTTTTTCAAATTTTAAATTTTGAGTTTTCTCCAAAATGTTGTATCAAAAGTTGCTTATTTTCTCGTACTGATTCACCTAATTCAAGGATGTCACTAACTAAAATATCACGGTGTATACCAGGGATGACGTTATTACATCTGGCATTGTTTCTCGCTAAAGTAGGTTGAAATAATTTCTAATTTTCAAGATTTTTTATGTGATATTAAAAGATATATTCTCTGTACAAGAGCTATAAGATTTGAAATATAATTTTTTATTGAAAATTTATGAATATCCTTACACCACCGTCTAAGCTGGTAAATAAAAACTCTTGAGTTTCAAGCAAATAAACATTTTCAATACTTCAAAAATGTATTTTTTTAAGTATCAAGTTTCGACTTATTCTATTATAACGTTTTGCCCTGTTAATCATCCTGCTAGAGCTTTCTAACGTCACTTTAATAAGCTTCTATTAAAAAGATACATCGTGTTTACGAACTCGACGTCCAAATTGAAACTTAATATTAGGGATGTTAAAGCTAATATATAATTTATATGTATAGGTTTTAATCTTTTTTTGACTTTATTTTAATTTCTTTTAACTTGCAGATTTAAGGATATTTAGCTTTTTCAGGTTTTCATTTCCAGGTGTTTTATTACGGCAAAAGTTAATATCATTTATTTATATATATTTTTCATATATTTAGGATATATATCATTATATATCACAACTATGTAGCTGACCCGTGCCCACTTCGTTGGGCGGTAAAACTTTTTACTTGTGATGAAATTATGAGCGTGGTTCGGTTAGTACTAAGTGCTATGATTTATTTCCTGACTGCCAAAAGAAGGGTTATATTTTTACTGCATATGCATGTATGTATTTGCATGCCAATTTGACTATATTACCGTTATTTGTGAGTGTCTTCTTGTGAGTATCTTATTTGTGAGTGTCTTATCTCTTTAACCATTTATGCAGTAAAAGGGAAATTATATGCAGTAAAATGGAAAAGTCTTTTGTTTTAAACACTTGAGACGATAAATTTACTTATTTTGATATGAATTCATAATTGTTGTAAATATGACCAATAAACATGATTTAAATAATTTTTTAAATATAAAATACTACTTTTTGTGACTTAAATATAAAAGTTAGACATATGGTGTCGCAGACTTTTTTGTAGGCATTATCAAGCTCTACAATATTTCTTTAGAACGAAATCATATATCTCTCATCGTTAAGGCAGCGTTAGTTAGAAACGTTTTCGTTCGACCGTTTTTTCTCCGACTTACTTTGCAAATCCGACTACCACGAAAAAGTATTTTTATTTCTCGGATAATATATAGCCTATGACACTCACAAATAACGTGGCTTTCTATTGGTAAAAGAATTTTCAAAATCGGTGTAGTAGATCCAGAGATTACTTCCTACAACCTCACAAACTGTAAAGTTTGTGAGGTTGTAGGTCTGTATACTATTATAGTATAGATAAAGTTAAAGTCTTTATACTATTATAGTATAGATAAAGTTATTCTATTCTATTTAGTCAAAGTATTTTTATTAAAGTAACTAGTTTACCAAGTGACGACTAGGAGCTACAATGCGGCAGTTAATGTGCGTGTAAGTCTACTGTGGCATTTCGCCCACAGTCCGCGAGGCAATAACGCTCGGGACAAAATGGAAAATGGTCCATTCCGCAGCGACATTTTCGCGAATCATGCATTCCGCAATTATGCAGCGCAAATGTTCTCACATACGGGCGCTCGCGGCTACGCGTTCCAAGAATTTTAATTCGTTCCCCGGCACCAGGATATACCGACGGAAGGAGGATCCCCTTCCCGGCGGCCGTTTCTTAAGATTACATATACTGACATGCTTTTATATATATTTTCAAGCCTATCGCATTGTCTGAAGAAGCTATAACTGATTTTTTAATTTTATTTTATAAAATACTAGATAACCCGGTGAACTTCGTACCACCTAAAATTGATTTGATTGTAACTCTTCATAAGCGTTTATTGATCCTAATCAACCTTCCAAATCCAATTACTTGATATCTATAGTATGGCCGAATCATGTATGGTTTAAGTTTCGTTTGGTGATTAAATGAAAGTCGTTTGTAATTAAAATAAATTCAATATATTTAATTTACATGATGAAATATAAATGCTTTTTCGACTTTTCCGACTTTTCCGAATTTTTCTACTTTTTTGCATTTTTCGACTTGGTGGACTTTTTTGACTTTTTAACTATTTTGACTTTCCACTTTGACTTTTTCCACTTTTCCGACTTTTTTTTCTTTTTCGACTTTTTCGACTTTTTTGTCATTTTTGACCTTTTTGACTCTTTTGACTTTTTTGACTTTTTGAAATTTTACACAATCGCACGGAATAAATAACAGTTATGGATGGCGCAGCTGTCAAACAATAGGATCGTCGCGAAAGGCATCTATTGAAAGTGGCCTATTTCTCAAAATGACCAATTTCGATTTTTTCGATTTTCAGTTGTTTCTTTTATTTTTTCCTAAATATTTATGTAAACCACCCCTGAATCAAGGCAAACAAAACAAAAAATTAATAATTCAAATCGGTCGAGTCATTTTCGAGATCCTGCGAGACTAACGCACGGCGATTCATTTTTATATATAAGATATTCGGAAAAATCCATAATAAAGGTTTGCAATGTTGGCATAAATTAGGATATAGAATCTAACGTATTCAGGGTGAGTTTTTAATTAGTGACATTCTTGAAATGGCTGAATCAGTACGAGCAAATAAGCAACTTTTGACAACAAATCATTGAATAAAATAATATAATAAAATTATTTTAAAATTACATTTATATTCCAAATGATTTACAACAGTTTGAGAATCGATCAGCTGTTTTAATTGACCTTGCTATTGGATCGAGGTCGTTAAACTCGGCGGCATTGAATGGCGTTCAATAACAAGATAGTCGCGAAGCAAGGCCACATTCACTCATTTCAAGGATGTCATTAATTAAAAACTGACCCTCTATTGATTATTGTTTGCGGGAAAGAGAAAGCCCAGAATTATTGTATTTCATCAAGTCCACTAGTCCATCTTTTGTTCTGGAATTATACCTGTGTCATAATTTATTATACAGTTTGCCTATTTTCGTTAAGATCATTGACAATATAATTTAGAACTTGAAGATAAAAGAAACATAAATTAATGGTAATTAGAAAGCTAGTGACAATAAAGGATATTTACCAAAATAGGTATTAAAATATTATCTATATAAATATAAATGAAATGCTGTTCGTTGGTAATCGCATATTAGGTTAAATGGATGGAATGATTTGGCCATTTTTAAAAAAAAATGTTTCTAAAAATCCAAATATTGAAAAGGAAAATTGGAAAAGTTGCTTGAAAAACTCGGGAAAGACTGAAAGCGCTTTTTTATGCTCATGATTCGAACGAATTATATCCGTAATTCTTGTTTTGAATATGAACGACATATTAGGTCTTTAACACACCACAGAGACCGCGGTTCGACTGGCAATAAACGTCTGGCGGACACCTTTAGGCTAAGCGTATGCTGAGACGCAGGGGACGCAGGACGGCATAACACTGATTTTGCAAGACAGGGCAGTTGAGGCAGACTTAGGCCACGAGCGTATGCTGCAACGCAGCTAACTGACACAGATACATTCATGCGCGTTCTAGCTAGTACCTACAATGAATAGACACTTTTCGAGTTGACGAGTAAAATGACTTAGTCAGAGTCTGATTATTCAATTTAATTCAATTCAATTATTTATTGAGAAATCACACAGTATTACAGTAATAATATTTAAAAACTGTATACAGATTTATAACTAATAAAACCGGTTACGGATTTCAATAAAATTACGTAAATTATGTTTAAAAAAACTACTTAATAAAACTAATTTACTTTCAATTTTAGTACTACACAAGAGTCTAGTATTAAGATGTTTGTAGGAGTGTGTTGATGGTGTGAGCGTGGAGTGTAAGCGTGTATGAAATTAGTAATGGCGTATATAAAATATAATAAAATAATAATAATCAATGAAAATAGCTAATACGAATAGTCAGCTTATTGTATTGGTTAGGGTTTGATTTACGGAGTATTTATAAGCGATTATGGAATTATTAAAAATATCGATACAATTTAAATGGGTATTATAAAGCTCACATATGCGTGTGAGTACTCCATTCTTTGATGCATTAGTTTTAAAACGCGTCAATCGAAACTGGTTAAATTGGCGTGTGGTCCTCATTGGGGCGTTAAATTGATCTCGCCCACCAAGTCAGAGCAATGAAATTAATGAGTTGTTGATACTTTAGAGTTTGTCAAAGCGTAAAAAACTATAATATTTGGAAAAGTGATTATCTGAAAAAACGCTCTACTAATAAGGAATTTGTACTAACTTAATTTGATTATAATCACAACATTATACGTGAGGAAATTCACAAGGAATGATACTAATCTCGCCAACAAAAACCCTTTGAATGTATTTTTTGAATAATCTGGATGACTTGCATCATACAACAAGGCTCACAACGAACTATTTCAATTAAATGTTCTATCATTTCTGCAGCAAAATTAAAAAATCTAGCTAAAAACACGTTTCGCCATGCACATGCCGCGCAGAAATCTGTGTCGGGACTACAACGAGGCGCAGAGCAGGGTAGACATAATATGTCTACCCTGTCTATAATATATGTCTAATATGTCTACCCAGACATATTATGTCTGCGCCGCAGCGTACGCACTTCTCAGTAAGTTCATACAATACAACATCTGCTCTGCACTGCGCTTCCTGAACCTGCGTTGCCTGCGTTTCAGCATACGCTTAGCCAATAGTTGACTGTAAGATATCGCTATAGCGATAAGTCCGCCATTTGTGCATAAATTGTCTTTTTCATAAAACCAGTGTAATATTCATTATGTTTTTATAGCACAATAAAGTTATTCTATTCTATTATATTCCTTATGGCGGGCATATCGACTGCGGACTGAAGCTGGCTGGCGACCTGCCGTCTAGCGCGGTCTGTAGGTATAAATATGTGGACGATATTTCCAGCATCATTCGTTTCTGATCACGACTTCAATTCATTCAGACACGATGTAATAATAATAACAAGCAACGTATCAACCCTTCGGCTACGTAACGACCAAATTTGATTGCACATCAGAACACCGTTGACTATGTAACGACCAATATTGACGGCTTGCTCCCGGAGCGCATAGTAATATTATTTCCTAATTCGAACGCTTTCTAAAATCCATACCATATATCTCATTATTACATAGACGGCCGCTAGAATAATTTCGCGCGTCATTTCGCGGTTATTTCTGGTAAAATTCCAATGTCAAACAATATCATTTTTTTTCTCGTGAAATCACCAAAATTTTTATTGCTTATTATGAGCTAATATCTAAATATTTTTGTATGTAAATAAGCAAAGCAAAATATTACCTTTGATGGAAAATCTAATAAAAATCACGATAGTATTTACAATTTCTAAATAAGGTGCCGTATTTTTCGTAAAACAAGTTCAAGTTAGAAATGCCGTGTTTTTTTCACTTTTTCGACTTTCTCATATTTATTCATAATTCTCATATTTATTCAATTCATTGAAATCTATAATATGGCCGAATCATGTACGGTTTGAGTTTCGTTTGGTGATTAAATGAAAGTCGTTTGTAATTAAAATATATGTAATGTATTTAATTTACTGGATGAAATATAAATGCTTTTTCAACTTTTCCGAGTTTTTCGGCTTTTTCGGCTTTTTCGACTTTTCCGAGTTTTTCGACTTTTTCAACTTTTTCGACTTTTTTTACTTTTTTTTACTTTATAGACTCTTTTGACTTTTTTGACTTTTTCGACTTTTCGTCTTTTCGACTTTTTGAAATTTTACACAATCGCACGGAATGCATAACAGTTATGGGTGGCGCAGCTGTCAAACAATACGATCGCCGCGATAGCCATCTAGAAAGTGGCCAATGTTCCCAAAATGACCAATTTCGATTTTCAGTTGTTTCTTTGAGTTTTTCCTAAATATTTTTTTTTGCAAACCACCCCTGAATCAAGCCAAACAAAATAAAAGAAAAATAATTCAAATCGTTTGAGTCATTTCCGAGATCCTGCGAGACTAACGCACGGCGATTCATTTTTATATATAAGATTATCTAATTATTTTACAAAATGAGATTTTAATATACTATATATACGAAATTTTGATGCAATCATTACACAATTATTGTTGTTATGATTGCTTTAGTAGTTCCATAGTTATAGTACTTTTTGTCAAGCGCGGCGATATTGCAAGAAATTCCAATAAATTGCCGCGATCTGCTATTAAATTATGCCGCTACTCGAAGGGTTAAGGACATAGACATTCCTCAAATAAATCGGGGATTCATTTATGGACGCCGACCCACTAACGAAAAACTTCACTAACGAAAGGACCCAGAAAAACTTATACTAGTAAAATTGTAACGTTGCTACTTATTACTGTCAAGAAATGATGCCAAGGCGACAATAAAAATATCAGATTTTTTCATGTACTTATACATATTTGCTAGATATGATGACACACGCTCTGCCGCATTTCATTAGCGGCAGCGGTGTCACACTCTAGCAGAGATGGAAGTTATAAGAGAAAGGTACAGGGTGGGGTAGACAAAACTCATCCCCGTTTTCGTGGCATTACGTGACGAGGGATGACACTGGAGTGGAACTTTACATTTTAAACGCACCCTCCACACCATCAAACACCCCCCCCCCCCCTTCCCGGTCACGAACCTCCCCCACCTCGAGCCGTCCTCAAATAAACGAAGGGATATTTCCTTTACCTCCGTCATAAGGAACCCTCACATTCCGACTTTACTCGCCATTTAAGGACGACGAGAAATCGTCTTTGAGGCTAACCCGTCCGCCTTTTGTTACCCGGCGACTGTAATTTAATCTTAATGCTAAGGCGGTTTTGGCGCCCTAAACTTTTCCTCTATTTTAGGTAAGGTCTGCGGTTATATATAGTTGAATGTTACTATTCACATAATATGAACTGTTCGACATATAAAGGCTGATCGATAAATATTCAGAAGACCTTCTTTACGACCGTATCTGGGGGCAAAAAAAGCAAGTTCATGTCAAAAGCTACAAATTAAGGCGACATTCTATTTATTTAAATAGGTGATTATTAAAACTTAGAAAAAAAATGTTTTTTTCAGGCGACAAAAAACTATAAGTACACTTTTTTAGACGGTAACATTTTTTTACAATGATTTATATATTTTATTATTCTTATTATATTTATACATTATATTAAAATACTAGCTGACCCGTCGAACTTCGTACCGCCTAACAGTCAATGAATGTCGTGTTACAGATTAGCTGAACTTAATTTATGATTTTATGAAAGTAATAAAATGAATACAAAATAAATACTAAGTTAACTACTTTATTAAGATACATAAAAAGAAATATAAAAGTACAAAAATTAAGGATTTACATTTTGTATGGGAAAATGATTTTCCTTTTATTTTAATTTTTCGTCAATTTTCCAATTTTTGTTTGTTTTAATAGTTATTCTGCTATTCGGGACGGAGACAAATACAACAAATCAAAAACCATGAAAATGGGTCCAGCCGTTCTCGAGGTATAAGTGTTCGAACAAACCCGACTTTGTTTTATATATATAGATTGTATACATTGCTTTCTTTCATTGAGGACCCAGTAATTCTCTGTGAATTAAGGTATTGTCGTTGTAATATATTATTGCCGTGTCATAAGGTTACCCAACATGTCGTTATTCTCATTTAATCGTTGTCATATTCTTAAAAAAACATATTTTTCCAAAAAGTTTATATGTATATACAATCAATGGAAATTCAAGTAAAGATTTAACCCTTTAAGGATCATAAGATTTGCGGTAGAGTATGGAAACTTTTGATGTATAAAAGTGTTAAAGGGCTATGTAAATAACATGTAGATAAGTCAAGTTTTGTGGAAATTGGTTCAATAGATTTTGAATAAATTAATGAGACGTTAAGTATCCCTGTGGTCCATAAAAATGCAATGTTATAACTTTTTCAAAAAAACTTTATTATTTCATTATTTAACTCAGTACGTACTAAAAATATACTAAAAGAAAAAAACAAATTCATAAAGCTGCATAAATGTTTTATTTAATTATTTAAAATCACCAGATTTCTTTTGCCACTTTCGGTAATTAAAAAAACTGTGTATTTTTAAACAATAATTAAATCTTTTGCTAATATTTAAGACTCTGATGTCTAAATAACATGGAAAATTGTAATTTATAAGATATACGTATTAGATAATTAATAAAATGTTTTTGAAGTTATGGGACACATGTCCCATGCTCCTTAAAGGGCAAACCACCTTATATCAAATAAATAAAATATTAATTTAATATATAATTAAACACATATTAGACAAATATATTTTGACATCCATATCCTTAGTAATAAAATCTTTATATTAATAAAATGGCGAGCTCATTGCCTTGAGGCAATATCTAGCAACAAACCTATAGATCCAAAATCTATATATATAAAAAACAAAGTCGGTTTTGTTCGAACACATAATTCGAGAACAGCTGGACCGATTTTCGTGGTTTTTGATTTGTTGTATTTGTCTCGGTCCCGAATAGCAGAATAATTAATAAAAACAAAAATTGGAAAATTGACGAAAAAATAAAATAAAAGAGAAAAAATCCCATTCAAAATGTAAATTCGTGTTTTTCTCATGGTTAGTTGTACGTGGCATGTTCACGTGTCGGCAAATCATCTGCTTTATTTGTTCTTGCGCCTGAAAATATCGTATATCACAAGGTGCTTCAAAGAAGAAAATTAAACCGAGTGCATCCCATGCTGCACAATATGTAAATAGTTTAATTCAATCATGTCTTGCTGACACGCGATTGATATATTATTTTTTTAACTTTTATATTTCTTTTTGTGCCATTATCTTAATAAAGTAGTTAACTTAATATTTATTTTGTATTCATTGTATTATTTTCATAAAATCATAAATTAAGTTTAGCTAATCTGTAACACGACATTCATAGACTGTTAGGCGGTACGAAGTTCGCCGGGTCAGCTAGTTTATGTATAGAAGAAGAATATGGAAGATTGTTAAGTAAAACTTCAGTTCTGTGAAACGTTAGACTTTTATCTAACTATTCGTATAACATTTGGAGTTAAAACATTTGAAATTATATTATACCTTTTATTTTGATTATGTCATATTTAAGTTGATGATTAATGCAATGCGTAAAGTTTTAAACATAATGGTATTATGATAGCTGACATTCTAATTTTCATGTAATTAAATTCATTTTTTTAAAAAAAATACGAAGGCATATTGCTGGATTGGCAATAAAATATATATTTTTTGATTATTCTACATAGAATTTGCATTTCTATTTTAATATATTATTCTCCCTGACTCATTACATTAGCATATTTTGATTATTTGTATGTAGGTAATATTGAATATAATATTACAGCCATGACAACTATCACGATAGTTATATTTATAATAATGAAATTTTTAGCATTTAATTTTGTGACGCATCCAAGTGTAGGAATGCCTATCTACTGGAGGAGTTGATTGTATTGTATTGTATTGTATTGTATTTAAGTTGGAAGCTCTCCTTAAGTTTTAACCATAATATTCCTTTAATATAATATCAGTGATAATTTCATTAATCGCCAATGGAAATTAAGTATTAAAAAGGATGCTCCGCTGAAGAATTATATGATAATACCCCAAATAATTTTCCCCCTTATTACGAAATTCCCCAATTTTAAAATTGCTCGCTTCTTTTATTGTTACTTTTTTAATATCTGTAATGATTTCGCAGTCAATTCAATATAATTTATGAGTCCGTTTAATCCTTTTGAAGGGAATATTTTGTATTCGGTCTTATTCCTCCGAGAAAGAAATATATCAACATTGTTGAAGTTTACCATTCGAATACTTATTCATGTCGTCTGCAGATACATTATTAACATAGCAAAGCTTACATTGCATAAACGGCCTTAGCGTGTATAGGTTTAGGTAAAAAGAGAATTTTACTTGAATATTGGTAACGTGGCAACTCAGTAAAAGCCACATAATATAAACTAGAAGACGGAGCTCTAGAAATATTCCAAGAACGTTTAATCTACAAAAAACTGCGAAACATAAATATTCCAGTGGTAAATATTACCTAGTACAGGGTGGGCCATTTAAAATTTTAGACTTTGTAAAGCTATAAAATAAATATTAATGTTTTTTTCGTTTTTTTTTAAATTTTTATTTGAAATTTTAATTCGTGCTATTAATTGTGGAATACAACTTCATTAATATGACTGCTATGGCTAGCCATATAGTAGCCCATTCGATCGTTCCAATTTTTGAGCACATTTTCAATGGTATGCGGCAAAATCTCGCCAATGGCAGTGCGTATGTTGTCCTCAATTGTTGCTGGTTTGTTGGCGTAACATTTGTCTTTGACGCACCCCAAAGATAATAGTCCAAAGGCGTCAAATCGCAGCTCCGTGGTGGCCAAACGTATATGTAGCTATATATTTTATATTCATATTCATATTCATTTTATTGGTATACTGGTATACAAGTCAGATTAGCGAACATTCATACATATTAGCAAACAAACATATTTTTTTTTATCGTAAAGAAAAGATAAAATAAACAAAACAAAATGAAGAAAAAAACACAAGAATAATGTAAAAAGAAGAAAATAAAAGACAAAATGCAAAAGAGATCATTAAATACTTTAGCCACCAAAGCATTTTAGACTTCACTCGAGTAATATTCTTCCAGTGAGTAAAACGCCTTATCTGTAAGGTATCTCTTAATGCGTCTCTTAAACACGTCGAGAGATTGCGCCTGCCTAATGTACTCGCTGAGTTTGTTGTAAACCGCTGGGCCGGCGATATAGGCTAGCCTCTCCGACTTGGATAATGCATGACTTACCGATCGTAGCATGCTACGGGATCTTGTTGGATAGTGATGATGCACACCACTCACTTCAAAATCGGCTAGATTTCTGCGAACGAACAGCGCTACTTCCATTATATAAATGGACGGCAGCGTCGTGATGCAGAGAACTCTAAACAGAGGCCTAGCTGGCGTATCAAGCGCCACACGCGCTATTGTGAAGACTATAAAATGAACAATATAAAATATCATATTGCGTTCATTTTGTTTATTAAATATTCGGAATCAAATTAATGGATTTTTGTTACTTTTTAATGCATTTTAATGTATTGTTTCATTCTGTTTGTTTCCAGAATAAAATAAAGTAAAATAAAATATGTATACATACATAAACCACAAATATTGCATAAAAAGATCGTAAATAAATTGTATATTATAAATAGAGATCGTAACTAAATTCTATATTATAATAGAGATCGTGAATTATAAATAGAGTAGTTCACTTTTTGTAACGGCAGTCGTGTTTTTATTCCATTATATATATTTGCTTGTTAAGAATCTAAGAACGTAGGTATATCTTCGCTTATATAATTTATGGAGTACATATTTTATACATTGTACATATTTGCGTACTGCCGCCACCACAGAAATAGGCGTTCATAGACATGACCTATTGCCCAGGATCCTGTGCTAATGGGTCTCTACTGCGTTATCCGATCCTTGGGCTGATGATGTATGCTATTAGGCGGGACCTCTATGATATCGGATAGCGTCGCCAAATTATTAATATAACAACCCGTCCGTAAAGGCTTGTAAATATTTCATGTGAGTGTATGCATACGGAGCCCTCGGTTCTTCTTTTTATTAGTAATCTATTCTTGGTAGCTTTTATTTGTTTGTTACTACTCTTTATTGTGAAATGTCACAATAAGCTTGATTATTATCATATGACAATCTCTTACAACCAACACTACTATGAAGTGTTTATATGTACGTGTGCATGTAAGATGTGTGTAAGTGTGTATCTTGTTGTTGCATTTGATCGACAGATTTCAAATGCAATTCCGTTAATTTTAGCCCAACGAAAAATGGTGACCCAGCCGGGAATCGAACTCGTAACCTTACAATGTAAGATCAGGCGACCTAACACAGCCTGGTGGCACAAAGGTCGCCTGATCTTACATCGTAAGGTTCCGGGTTCGATTCCCGGCTGGGTTACCATTTTCCGTTGGGATAAATTTAACGGAATTGCATTTGAATTCTGACGATCAAATGCAATAACAAGACACACACTTGCATACTTGTCACAAGCATACATTCATAGTAATACTTCATAGTAGGGTTGGTTGTAAGAGATTGTCATATGACAATAAACCAGCCCATTGTGAAATTTCACAATAACGAGCAGAAACTACAATGCCAGCATGTTTGTTTGCGGAGAAAATAATTAATTTAAGATGTGTAAAAGAAAGTAGAAGCTGTTTTTAATATTGTTGAAACGTAATGCCACTTCGTCACGCGCACGCACGTCACACGCGCTCACGTCACAAAATCTAAATTAATATTTTTTTCTATGGGAATGTAAAAAAAATCATCATAATGGCAACACCGGACTGCAAACAGAGGCCGGCTTGCCCTCGAATTATATTAGATCAGTTAGATAGTACCAACCGCAATAACTTACTTCTTGGTAACAAATTATTCTATTTTTGTTATTAATAAAAATTGCAATATTATCGTACCGAACATATTGTAGAGCATTTACCGACGAAGGATGTTTCCTTGGAACGTTACGTATAATATTCGCTTTTCCTGAAAATATTTAACTTCCTGATCGTTTTTTTTTCATGGAAATTTGACATTTAGACGTGTTTCTAAATGTGTCCCTATTTTAGATATCACCGTCTACTGAAACCGCAGAAGATCAAACTGTTAATGACGGTATTGAAAAACTCGCCTTAAGATTTGAGGAAAGAAATTATCCAATTCATAATAAATAAGAAGTTTGAACTTTAAAGATCTGTAACGGCCCTTAAGTACCGTCACATGCAATCAACAAATGCATTGATTTCCAGTGAAATACACTGACACAAATTCAGCTATTATTTTACCTCGTGTGGCGATGAATCATCACTATCGAGGCGGGAAGCATCAGTCTGCAATCCCACAGACTCGAGCCGTGCCCAGTACGAGATACTAGGAGCACAAGTACAATCCTCATCCATGCACCCTCGTAACTTCAGTCGCGCAACAACACATTCGCGTCACGTAACCTATTCGAGAAGCGTTACAAACTGGCAATATATAAATTTCAATAAACACCTTCTGATATACTCAAATACTGAGATAACCCGCAAGTTAACACCACCACCTCACACCGAATAACTTGGAGTCTAGTGAGGGGTGGTCCCTCACAGATCTATTGTAAAATAATCGGTGTCACTAGCTTCCACCTTTGACCTCACTTCCATTTATAAAACTCGGTCCAACCCCAGCATCCCTGATTTCCATTCGAGCCGGGTAATTCCTGGACCTGTTCTCTCTGGCCTTTCATGTCATCTTGTTAACCTGCTCAAGCGTTCCTTTCATTCAAGAGATAAAGAGCGCCCGCAGGTCAACGATACAATATGATTGTAAACTGGTTCCCTTAGAAACGGAGCCGAATGGGGCAGATAAGTTCGGGATGTTACTGCTGGTGGCGCCTGGACCGTAACCTGTTAAACTTGAAATGTCACAAATTACGGGATGACGAGATCATGGCCCGATCTCCCCTACAGTAAAATGTATATTTTGAATAACTTTGAATTATGATCGTAGTCGTATTTTATCAAATTGTTTCTACTTGTATTGTATATTATAAAAATTCTAAGAAGACTTTAATGTCCATATAATAACTATGCACTAAGACCATATAATAACTATTCACCAATATGGTGATAATTCTCGATATTGATGCACAATGACTTTAAGTAATGGAAGAAAATATAAAACAATCAATATTTATATACATTTATTAAAGCGTTGGTTCTTATATTTGGAGTTGATTGTGGAGCCCATATTTTTTTGTATTTATTTATTTTATTTAAAGATACATTCAATTGCAATTTGGAATCCATTAGAAAAAGGAATGTAAGCTTCATAATAAGTAGAAACATTTTAGTATTTGTTTTATATAACTGAGCCCTCGCCTTAATTGCAAAATGTCTGACGCTCCCTAAACTGCTCGCAATATAGCATCAGAGCCCTCTTAGCTAGACACCCTGTATTTAGGCGAATCTTAAAATGCAACGACCTTTAGCATTTCACGCGGTTGTATCACAACATGCTTAAAAGATAATATGATTATAAAATTTTATGATATGATGAAACTCATAAAATTATTAAAAGTCATCGTCATAGTCATAGAAGACAGGGTAGCAAACACGAGGATTCAAAAAATATGGCTGTCGCCCGTACGATCCAGAAACGATGTGTCAAACAGTTAAATATTTTTTTAAAATAATAATTTAATAATTTTAATAAAAAATAATAATTTTTTAAAATAATATCCCGCCAGTGCGGCTGTAAAACATTCTCCTTTCGATTTCCAAAAACAAAAACAATGAAAAAATTAGGCCTTATATTCAAAACCTGAATTTCAACTGAATTTAGCAATAAAACATATAACAAAATAAATAAAAACTTAACACTGAGAAATGTTGAAGGCGGCAAGCAACAAGAGATAAAAAGTATGGTCATTCACAGGAAAAACCGGCGTCATCCATCTGCCTTGTTATTTTCCCAATCCCATGTGCTATCAGCTAAACAGTTATTCATTAAGCAAGCGCTTCTTGCATTCTACAAATCTAGAGATGACCACGCCCGAACTCAAAACAATCTGAACACAAGAATGTCCGCGAGTATCAATTATATAATTCCGTCAGTCAGGACAACATTTGCCCAGAGACATATATTCTACATAGCCCCAAAATTATATAATTCCCTTAGTGAAGACATGAAAAATTATCCTAACATAAAAATATTTAAAGCAAACCTTAATAGATGGCTACTTAACAAGGGATATGTAAAATCTGATCAACTTCTTTGCAACGCACGACAATTTATTTAGTATCACTTATCTATTTTTCTTAATTAAATTTTATTAAATTACAACTATAAATGTATATATTTATTACATAGCTATATTTTTTATGAAATTGGTATATTTATGTATATATACAGGTGGTGGGTCCAAATAATTTATTTAAAAAAAAACACTTCATTTCTTAAAATTGCATAAAAATATGCACATCTAGAGACGGGCCAAATTATCGCCTAGTTAGATGTGCTATTGGCAGTAAAGGTCATGTAAGATGTGTTAAACCTACCTATATTAATTATCAAATAATTTATATAATTATTATAAGATTACATGACCAATGAATGAACTGTATACCTAATCCTATGTACCTAAATAAATAAATAAATAAATAAATGGTTTATGATAAGTGAAGATATTAAAAAGAATAAAATCCACGGCTGCCGTTACAGAAAGTGAACAATTGCATTTATAATTATTTTTATTATGGTTTTCTATGAAATATTTGTGGTTTATGTATTGATCCAAATATAAAATTTATAAATAAAACTTATTCTTTTTTTTTTCAACTTTAACATTTATGTAATATTATTGATATGACTATTAAATACGAATAGAGCACTAGCTTAAAAAAATTGATTGCGAGAAAACAGTTAAAAATCTATTATGTATCCACGGTTGTTGCAAGTTCCCATGGTTGTGACATTCACAAGGGTGAATAGTTATATCCCCTAAATGAAGATAACGTCAGCCGAGATAAGTACTTAAAATTAGGTAAATATGAAAATGAAATTTATGGAAAGCAAATCACAACACGACTCCATAATTGTATTCATAAAATCGAATGAGAAACTAAATTCTCTCTTTCTAGTGGGCAGGGGACTAGGTAGGCTCGGATAAGTATCTTAATATGTACCATCTGCCATCTCTGCCATCTCTTTTGCAGAAATGTGTAACAAAGACACGACACGATGCATTGTCACAATTATACGAGTGATGTCACAACAACCATGGTTTACTTGAACCCATGGCTGTGACACCTATGGTTGTGACATTTCTACACCATGGCAGGCATAACTTAACCTAACAATGTGCTACAGTCTTCATGATTCGTTGGTGTACTTAGAGCTACTTGACGCTTATTATACAGCAAATTCGTAAAAATATTGAGTAATCTGATCTTTAAAAATCCGTCCAGTATGTTTTTTGTTTTCTGCACTTATTATATAAAAAAAGCGCAAACAGACTATAGCACACAACAACCGAATCAGTCAAAATGGCGACTGAAAGCTTGTCGATGGTCTAAAATAGGGTTCGTTCACAGTCTAATAATGTGATAGATTAAATGAGATATTTACTTTAACTTTTTTCGTGCCATGGTTGTGACAAATAAATATCTCACACTCGAAAACAGAACAGAAATGTTAGGCAAACAGATAACTTAATTGAGAACATTTATTTTTGGAATGAAGTAAGACAAGTGAGTGTAGAAATTAATATTAAAAAATCCTGATAATACAATTTTATACTATCTTTAGTCTCAACTATATTTTATGTTCATTCTCACACACCGTGTCTGTGATATTTTGAAGTCGTTTTTATTTGTGTTTTTTTTTATTTGTGTATATTACATTCCCATTTTTCAAGTGATGTTTCATATACACCAAACCAAAAAAAAACATTTTAAACAAGTATTTTTAAATTTATTTTATGGCCAAAAATCACCTGTCACACTTTTTTTTTTGCCATTTGAGGATCACCCAGATACATGTATATATCCAAAATGTACTTAATCAGACGTGTCATTTGACACTAAACACGATATATTTATGTTAATTTATTGACATTTGGACAATTTAGACATTAAGACAACTAGTTACTTGATATTTGGACAGTTAAGGTATCCTACGACACTCGGGATGACATAATGATTGTAACATTACCAAACACTTTTAAATCGGTTTAAGCGTTGGGAAGTTATGGAAAAATAAAGAAACGGAAAACATACATAGATGGACCCCGTGAGTCCGGTGGCAACACGGGCCCTGTGGCATAGTGGTTAGGTTGCCTGATCTTACATTGTAAGGTCCCGGGTTCGATTCCTGGCTGGGTCACCATTTTCCGTTGGGATCTAATTAACGGAATTGCATTTTCAATTCTGTCGCTGGAATGCAATAACAAGACACACACTTACAGACATGTTTCACGCACACATACATATAACACGTCATAGTAGGGTTGGTTGTAAGAGATTGTGATATGACAATAAACCCGCCCATTGTGACATTTTCACAAAAAAGAGTATAAACAAACAAACAAACAAACCCTGAATACATTACACTCCTTTTTTGTTGGGAAGTCGTATGATAAAAAACCATTTAATGTAATATAAAATCGAAGACTATCGCGGTTGCTTGACATTATAAATAGGATAGAAAACGAATTTACCGCGTGAAATTTGTAGCACCCGACGTTTCGGTGACGTTGCAGCCGCCGTTGTCCAGGGTAGACTGAAGAGCTGTCAATCCGTTGTTTTGCGGGTTTTCAAAATTCCCGCGCTCCGAGCCCGGCCCCCCACCACCCCAACTCATTAAATGTAAATCGACGATGTAAACTGACTTTGTATGTTTCTGTATTTAGTCCCTAGAAAAAGTTTCAATTTATTTAGACAATAAAAGATTATAATTATTTTGAAATTTTAACATGTTATTTTCTTCGCACATTTAAAAAGAAAAAAATGAGAGTTGACAAAACTGTCGTCGGCACAGAACAACAAAATGAAAAAGGAATATCGTTCCTATGCCAAAGCAATGTGCACATGTGTAATTCGGAAAAACGCGACTTTTGATATTTTTGTGTTTTGATATTCGACAATTATGTACTTATCTACTAGTAGTATTATAGCGGTTTAGGTAATTTTACTAGAAGGGTAATTTACATACGTTATATACTCAAGTATCTATCATGTTATTACCAGCCATTGAAATTATTAAAATATTTATGTTTCATATCGAAATATGCTCCTTCCCTGAGCATATGGCCGGCATACGCTCAGCATATTATTATCCCTTTGAAAACAACTAGTAAACTTGCCTCTATCCTTATGCATTAACATATAAACAGGTATTTATTACAAATTCAGAATGGAGGGTTAAGGCTTACTTAGCGTTTCGGCCGGTAAGAAGGCTGCGGGACTTCTTAAGGGGCCCGCAAAGGGACTGGAATAAATTTGAGGGTCAGGCCCTCGGCGCCGAGGGAATAACCTTCGTTACCGATCCACCCCAAAATACTGACTCCTTAACATTTCGTTAGCCTCGAGAGCCACGAGAGGATCAAGCTAAACATAAGAAATGGGAAATTCCACCAGGAGAGACCGGCGGTCATATATACAGCCAAACAAGCGATGCCTAAGTAAGCCTCATATACAAGGCCTCACCAATAGTATAAATGCATTTGTTTTTGTTAGTGTCCGACCATGGGCCTAAGTCTTTTGTTAGGGGGTTAATGAGCCCTTGTTGAGTTAGCCACGAAGACCCATTCTGTTCAGGGTTGGTCACACTCACGGGTCAACACCCATCCGGCGGCCTCCACGCATGAAGTGCGAGCCTGGATAGGACTCTGGCCCTATGGTCAGTTTCACCTGGGAATCAACCTTCTGGCGCTCCTGGACGGTCTGCGCACCGTGCGGCATAAGCCAATCGATTGCGCACTCTGACTAACAGTCGGGGGAGACTGGAAGCAGTACTGTTTCCTATAGAGCGGGGGTGGTTGCGGACCTTACGGCGACTGCTCTTGAAACGACCATCGGCTACCCGATCCTGGGTGAACAGCCGGGCAAAGGATGCCGTGGTCCGCGATAGATTCGGTGAACACCGTTTCACCGCTTCGTAAGGGAGAGGACCGCGCAAGCGACCTCGAACTCGTAACCAATCGAGAGACTGGAGTAATCTGGTCGCAATTGGAAGTAAGGGCGTGAGTGTAAGCCCGCTGGGTGACACTCCTGGCTATCTCACGGTTAAGGCGTTGGCCTCTTACGGGTTTGTGGCGGAGCTAGACGGTGGACTGTTTTTGTCCTAAGTCTTCTGCGCTCACTTCATGGAGATAGAACGACTAATCGTTAAAAAATCCTGAGGTGACGGGCTCGCCCGCTGTAGTCGACAACTCTAGTAGTGTCCGACCAATGGTTCGGTTTCGGATTCGGCCAGTATCAGCCGAAGAAATGTGTTCAATGAATTTTTATATTTGGCAAACTGAGTTTCATTTATTTTATTGTGTGTTGTCATGTTATTTTGGTAGGCATGCAAAAATCACACATAGTAACCACACATGAAATAACATTGCAAAAAATCGATGTCTCCGCGAGCTAGCACAAGATGCGCGGCGCGTAGCGTAGCGATAATTTTTTCAATTATATTTTTTTATAATTATAATTATTTTAATATCTTATTTTAATTATTTACTCTGACCCCCCTAGATACGGGACAGTTTATTCTTAGTTAGGTGGGCAATGAGCATTAGATACATTTGTGGGTTTAATTTTTAAAACTTACTTATAACAACGTGGCTAAATGTACAAAAAAAAAAAGAATAAAGTATTTAAATAAAAAGAAAATGTTCTTTTTTTACATGCTTTTAATTACCTTGCAATGTATGTTAGTGGATATGTATGTATGTATGTTTGTTCAGGTCAAATCTTGCAAGCTGAATTAGAACCACTTCCTCTCCTCCTATGAAGTTGAAATTTTACGTGTTCCCATGACAATGCATTTTTTAGTGAGCATGACATAATTTTACACCTAGAATCTGCTCCCGACGAGGATACTCTTCAACGGTCAACAGCACAGACCCACAATTTGTATAAGCAATCAATTATGTAAGCCCGTTCTAAATTTCACCATGATATAGCCGCTGCACCCAGGGTTGGCTCCCGACAAGGGGACTCCTTAACGGCTAACAGCAAAGAAACGAAAGCTTGTATACGCATTCAATTAAGAAAGCCCGTTCTAAATTTCACCGCGACAGGGCTGCTGCACTCAGGGTTGGCTTCAAAAGAGGGGACTCCTCAACGGTTAACAGCAAAGAAACAAAATTTTGTATACGCATTCAATTATGACAGCTCGTTCTAAGTTTCACCGCGACGAGGCTGCTGCACCCAGGGTTGGCTTCCAACGAGGGACTCCTCAGCGGTCAACAGCACAGAAACGAAATTTTGTATACGCATTCAATTATGATAGCCCGTTTTAAGTTCCACTAAGACACGGCTGCTGCACTATGGGTTGGCTCGAGACAGATCATTTTAATAACAGCTTGTTTTTAAAAATGCCTTTGTTTTAAAACTACTAGCCAGGTTGGTTAATATAGGAGCGGCGGGCGATTCCTTGTTCAGTGCTAAAAATAATATGAAGTTTAATTTTAGGTACGGCAACGTCTAACGCGCTGATCGGATTAGCTATGTACATAGCGAGTGTTGGCGACTGAAGCGTTCACATACGCGTCCTCTATTATAACGTAGCAGTCGTGCACAAAAGTTGCCGGAAGCCGCAAGTTGCCGAGCGGCAACTTGGGCGAGTTTGCGGCGAGTTTAGGAAGATGTGCAAGTCGCACACCGCTCGGCCGCACCGGGTGCGACATCGGCCCTCCCCGGAGGACCTTCTTTCAACCAGTGGCGGACTAATCGTATATACAATAAAACCTAGCAAGTGCGGTTTGGGAGTTAGTATCACTCTCTTGTCTCTGACATCACAAAGTCTATTCTGATTGATCGCGCAAGACGTCACCCCTAGTGATTTATGATAAAGTTCACATTTAAAATGAACCGCCATACCACCTTTATCAAAATGACGAACTTATAAAGTATTTATTTGATTTTTTTTCCTTTTGTACCATTTGCGGTAGCGGCCCCCTTTAATGTATAATGACAATTATTGTACAGGCGGCTGGTTATGTACAATTATTGTACATCACGTTTCAGAACTCAGGCGGTCACCCATTTAAGTACTAACCACGCCCGACGCTGCTTAAATTCGGTGATCTGACGGGAATCAGTATTTCGACGCTGCTACGGACGGTACAGTATAGACATATACAGAATAGAATGAGTCTGTAATATTGAAAATAATACGCAAACAGAATGAATATCGAGGGATTTTTGTGTTTTTTTTCTCTTTGAGATAATAAGTATGCTTTGATATCGCCAATGACGAATGAACTTGAATAACATGCACGAAATTTATGACGACAAGACAGGTCAGTGCATCGTAAAGATAAGTTTTGCTCACGAAAAATATATTTCTTTCGAAGGAAAAACCAATTAAGCCAATTTAAGTACAATGAAAAAAATAAACGCGGAAGTTTTAATTTAGTGACGAACTTGTCACTCCAGGGCACAATGAAATGATCGGTAATCCACTACTTTGGAGTAATCTAGCACCACAAATCATACTGATACTTGAACGCTAGTTGTTAATTTAGCCCAAAGTCTTTTACAGGACAAAACATTTCGTAGAGTTAGGCAACAATACCAGTTGGAAGTTGCATCTCTATCCACACACAACATTATCGTCCATTCACTTCTAGCTCAAAAGTGGCGTACGTCAGTCGTTATATAAAATAATAGACTAAAATTTAGTTTATAATTTCGTTAACCTACCTTAAATTATATGAAATATTTACTGTTTTCTGTGAATACTATTAGCCCAAACATCTGCCCAATTAACATGAAATCGATACATTTATTTTTTAAGATTTTCTGATGAATATACTAGAAGTCCCCGAGGGTGGTGATGAGCCAGGGAGTTGTTGTGGGTGGGTGGGGGGGGGTTGGGTGGGGCGGGGCGTACAAATGTACCTTTCTTCAGTTTTTCGCATATATAAAACCTTTAGGATCACTGTTGTAGCTACTTGTATTTGGCTATGTGATTAATATATTTTCTTGCGTTCAAAATGTTTGTTTTATCTTTGTTGCATTTAAAACCTGATTGTTGGAACTCAATCACCTATTTAGCCTGTTAAGTATTTTGTCAGCTCTGTCTGTTACCATTAGCTCCTCCGAATTTCTACCTGTAACAGTAATACTTACCAACCGCAAACATTGTAATTTTAATTTCAATAAAATTAATAAGAAATCCATTAATATATTCTAAATAAAAGGTATATTGTATTGTGAAAATGAAAATAAGAATTGTCTGAAAATCTTTTTTCTTAATGCCGTCAGGATACTGCCCTGGTGGTTACCGCCCGCCCCCCTCTCCCTCCTTCTCCGTCTTTCTTGGGTCTCAGGAGACGGTTCCGCCTCGGTTTCAGAATTAATTGCAATCAAAAGGAAGGACGCGATTGGACGATGGCCACACTGCTCCACATACTCAAAATGTGTAGAGGTATAATGCGTGATTTACTTTTGAATCACTCGAAGCATTTTGGCTAAAAGGAAATACCTTTAAATCTAGACTTAAACAACACAATCTCTTTCAAATGTACGTAGTCAAATCAGATCTTCCCGTTTTTTCCTTCGCCTCTTATTACCAAACTCCTACCTCCCCGGTCACTCCTTAGAACAAGCCCATCCCCTTTATGTTGAGTTTAAATTATGTTTAAGTGGAAAAATGTAATTAGCTTCATCTTTGAAAATGTAATAATTTTGCACCTGGCGGTATTGTCACAGCTGTATGTTTCCTGAACCATAAAAATAAGTAATAAAATAAAACATTTAGTCAGCATACGCAAGTAGTTGTACCGAGTTATTGAAGATGGCGCCGATGATATTAATACCAGAGTTACGTACTGTCTTCTCGAGTGCCATTTTAAAGTGCATGCTTGCCAATGCATCTCTCTGTAGCATACTCTAGAAGGGTTCAATGTCATTGGGCATTAGCCATTGAAAGCTTCACCATGATTATCAGTTTATTAAGTAGGTATATGCTCCAGTGACCAATGTTGACATACGGCACTGGATCGTGGTTGATAACTATTGGCCTTATATACACAAACTGAAAGTCGCGCAACGAGCTATGGGGATATCTATTCTAGGAGTTTCAACATACAACTATGCTTGGAGTGATAGGATCCGAAACGAGGAAATCCGCAGATGAACCAAGGTCACTGACATAGCTCATAAAATTAGCAACTTCAAATGGTAATGAACAGGCCATATCGCTCGCAGAACCGACAACAGTTGAGGAAAAAAGGTCCCGAACAGCGACTACAGACCGGCAGATGCGATGTAAGATGGTTCCCACAAGATGTACTGATAACTTAGCTACGGTCGCAGGAAGGAGGTGGATGGAGGCGGCTCAAGGACGTTCGTCATGGCATTCTATGGGGAGGCCTATGCCCAACAGTGGACGTCTACTTATGGTGATGATGATTATGACGAGGTATATGCAGGTCTTTCATGTAAAGAATTTCTCTGTTAACCGAGTCATAGGCAGCCTGTCACCCTAATGTGGAACTCTCAGTATTTCTCTAGAATTTGACGAAGAGCAAGTTATTGCATAACTTTCTGGGCCGAAAAATTATTCTCTTAGGCACCAATCGTTTGTTTGGTGTAAAAGTGCAGACGATTGCATACAGAATTAGAAAATATTTTATAGGAGACCTTAGGCAATGTGATCTCCTGCAATTGCTGCATACCAGTTGGTCACCTTTCTTTTGAAATGATGCGTACATTTCACTCATCTGGAAGGTTTCTTTCAGGTAAGTCCTTTTAATAATTGCCTGCAAACGTAGAGCGAGTCATTTCCTAAAGTTCTTAAATAGTTCGGCTGGTAGCTGGCTGGTACCTGGAATCTTAATGTTTGTAAGTCTAACGATTACTCGTATGATCTTATCAAACGATAGTGGGTGCTAGGTGGTCTCAGCTACCTGCTTAGTACAACCCAGGTGTTTTTGGTTAGCGGGAATAGGTTCTGATGTTTGCGAGTCAACCGTTTAGTAGACTGTCAACGTGCTCAACCAGCGCTCGAGGATTTTATTATTTTCAAACAGTATGTCTTTATCCTTGCACATACATAGTCTATGCTAGAATTGTTGACTTTCTGGTAAAATGATCTATTTTTATTAGAAGAGTTAAGTCTTTCGATTTCAGCCATTAATAACATTTTGCTGAATTTCATTGTACAACTTGTAGGCTCTGAAAGGTTTTCAGTTTATTTAAAATGTTCGTCGACTTACTGCCCTTGAAATTGAAAAGGATACGTTTGACGGGAAATGTCTTGAAAGGGTAAAACGTGCGACCAGAAAAATATTGTCGATTTTTTAAAGAAATTTCACAACGTGAATCTCATAGTGTTTAAGAGTACTAAACATGAGAGGTCTTAATCAAAATACCTAAGAGATCTAAAAGATTCGGTGAAAAACGCCTTTAAAGCTTTCATTGGTTTCGGTCCACAAGAGTTTTACGGCGGAGGAATTAAGCGACTTCCATTAAAATGACAAATCTGCATAGATAATAGGGGTCAATATTTATGCATAGTTTTGGGGGCATAGGTTAGGGGTTAATATTTATTTTCTTTTATTTTATTTTATTCAGGAAACAGACAGTACAAAAAACATATCTACTTAATCAAAATGTAACAAACATAAACCATTTATATGTTTCAACCAATTAAACGGTCATATAGTGCGTTATTCTATATAAAAGAAAAGTTTAAAATATACAAGCATTTTTTAAAGTGAAAAGTGAAATTATTAGGGTTTCTTAAATAAACAGAAAATATTCTAAAATGTAATTTTATTTTATTTATTTATTGGTCCACAAAAAAAAATACACCGTTAGCACTTAGCATAGATTGTGTTGCTCCTAACTAGGCAGAGCCTGTTCTAAGGAGAACACCAATATAAATGATTAAAAAAACACATAACTTCCAAAATAAAAATAAAAAATTTGAATCAAATCAAGTTAAAATGAAATTCTCACTACACCAAAATAATATTAAAACTATAGACAAGTAATACTAAATAATAATAATAATATATAATAGCAATAATAAATAATCATTTATAATAATAACTAATAATATATAAGAATTAATAAAAATACGTATATAAAATAAATATATATTTATTTATTTTAAAATTGTGATGAATGTTTTCTCCGTCTCTCTCCTACCAAGGTTTATTAACCATGATGTAATGTGATATTTTTGTTGTTTGCTGCTAATTTCCAATATGTTCTCTTTACTCATGATATTAACCATTCTTGGAGCAAGAAAGCTGTAATGACGTTGTCCAAAAGACGTTAGACGTTTCGGAACTTCAAAGTTTCCCTTATAACGACCTGATCTCTCCCTGTTTTCCGGAGAAACACAATATTCGTCTTCATTGTTGTTTTTAAAATGAAGTATTGCTTTGAGGCAATACAACTGCCTCAAATCAAGCAATTGTGCCTCAACATACAGGTCGTCAGAAGGGTAACGCCTAGGCTTCCTTAACATGATTCTAATTATTGCTTTTTGGACAACGATCACTTTCTGGAGGAGGGTTTTTCCGCAAGCTCCCCATCCAAGTATACCGTATGTCATTATTGTTTGGCATATAGCGTAATATATAATTTTTAAATAGGGCAGGCCGAGAATATCTCGCAATTGAATAAATATATAAATCAGTTTCCTTAGTCTTTTCACTAGACACTCGGTATGTAATTCCCACCGTAGGTGTCTATCTATAATTATTCCGAGATATTTTATCTCTCCTACTGCTCCGATTGGCTGACAAAGACACGTGGCATCTCTCTTGCAGTCGTGAATGATAAGATGATGGCGATCATCCGGCTGGCCTCTTACATCGATGCTGAATGGGATGTATTTTGTTTTGCCAACATTTAACGTAAGTAGGTTTAGATCTAGCCAAGTTTTAATTGAAGCCATCGCGATGTTAGTACGATTATATACCTTTTCCCAATTAGAACCGGAAATTACTAACACCGTGTCATCAGCATACGCTATTGTTCTACCAAAACCAAGCTCACAAAGCGGATTTATGTACATAGTGAACAGTATTGGTCCGAGTACGCTACCTTGAGGAACGCCAAATGTTAGTGGCAGGGATACAATTCGAACACCGTTGAGGTTAACAGTATGTTTCTGTTTTTTAAATAATCGGAAAACCAATTCAATGCGATGCCATTGATTCCATAACCCTTTAATCTTTTACAAAGTATTTTATGGGATATAGTATCAAAAGCCTTCGCTAGATCTAAAAATACTGCAATGCATTTCTTTTTCGAATCCAATGCATTCGTTATGCTTTTAGTAACCTCAAGGATAGCCTCGCCCGTACCGACACCGTTCCGAAAGCCGAATTGATTTTTAGATAGAAGATCCATTTTATCTACGTGGCTTGTTAGTCTTTCCTTTACCACTTTTTCAATTATTTTGCTCAGATTGTTAAGCAGTGAGATAGGCCTATAGTTTGCAATAGGGGAGGGTGGGGCAAGACGGGCTACTTAAGGTTGGGCAATGAGTAAAACGCAAGTTTTTATTATTACCAATTCAAAAACTTTACTTTAACATCCTTTGGTAATCAAACTACAAATTTACATTTAACAGGAATAATTACGTCTCACAAAAAATATTAAAATAATAAAAATACAAAAAATGTCAAAATGGCCGTCTTGCCCCATAGGTGGGGCAAGAAGGGCTAGTCCCATGGGGTAAGATGGGCTATATATTTTGACTGCAGCTTATATTTTCTATTCGTCTGGTGCGCATAATCTGCAGACGTGAGTCACTTCGGCGTCATCATCGTCAACACCCGCGCAACTACAATGTGCCCATTTTTGACAAACCAAACAAATTATCCATCCCTCCTCTGAATCAAGGTAACGACCGTTGCAATATAAGCATGGAGTGTTTGCAATTTCATCTTCACTGTCTGAAGATGTAAAACTATCCGGCCTAGTGCGTATCTTCCTTTTAATTTTGCGTTTTTTTGCCAATTGCTTTTGGTCTTTTTCTTTGCACTTTTTAACTTTTTCTTTTTCATCTTTTTTCCTTTGTCTTTCAATTCTCCTATTTTCTTTGTCTTGTTCAGTTTCCTTTTTCTTTCTAATAGCTTCTTCAAGTTGTACCTTGTACGGCGACGAAGTAATGATCGTTGTTTTTCCACGTGTTCTCGATACTCGTTTCTGCTGTTGAGTCGCAGGCACTGGAAGTATTTGCTTTGGGCTAATTAATGCAAATACTGACTGAACTGAATGAGACGGCTTCACTTTTTGCGATTGTTCAATCCACGAGGAACAGCCAGGTTGAGGATTTATTATAGAATTAAGGTCATTTGTCTTCTCTCTTTGAACTTCGTTTGTATCTTCGTTGTTTCCTTGAACATTTAGGCTAAGAGTCTCATTTCCTTCACTTTGGGTTGTGGTTTCATTTCCTTCATTTTGATTTATAGTAGATGGTGTAACTTGTATGTCGGTTGTCATAGAAGCTATGAAATCGACGTCGGTGAATACGTTGGAGTCGTAAGGCCAGATTCCACATTTTTTAAAACCGTTCACGGCTGTCGACATTGTAGCTGCTGCTATGAATGCTTTACCGAACAATTCTGCCACCTGCCGAGTACTCACTACAAGACCAGGGTTACTACGAAGCCATGAAGTTACTGCTTGATCGTAATATGTACTAAGAGGCTTCATGAAAGCAACGTCAAGTGCCTGAAGACGATGAGTTGTATGTGGCGGAAATGATAAAATCTCAACGCCATTCGCTCTGGCTTCGTCAATAATATCAACGCTTTTCGTATGTGTGCTGTGACCATCGACTAATAATAACACACGGTTTTCTTTTGTGGCCCCAGTGTACGAGATAAACTTTTTAAACCACGCTAGGAATAGTTCTGTTGTTATCCACCCCGAGTCACTGCATACACCCCAAGCTCCTTCCGGTGCATTTACCATCAACTCTGGCTTCATGCGCTTTCTGGGGAAGATCATCATAGGAGGTATATAATGGCCAGTAGCACTGAAGCATATCTCTACTGTTATAGTTGCTCCTCTTTCAGCGGACGTCAGTGCACCAACTTGTTTGCGGCCCTTCAAAGCTAATATCTTGCACCTGCTTTTTGGTACAACTGAAACACCAGTTTCATCACAGTTATAAATACGGTTGCCAGTGAATTTATGGTTATCATAGAGTTTTCCCAACAGTTTATAAAAATCTGACACTACGACTTTATTGAAACCTGCTGCTCTAGCAGCGGATGTACTTTCGGGTTTCCTGATTGCTATTTTTGGATGACGTCGTAAAAATCCAGACAGCCAGTCTCTCCCTGCCATACTCACGTATTCTTTAAATGGATGTAACTTATTATTTCGTACCGCGAGTTGGTACGCCAAAACTTTTACGTCTCTAGTTGTAAGACCGAAAAGCCTACTTTCCATATCTATAATATAGCTCGCCAGTTCGTTTTCTTCTTCAGTGGAAAATACTGTGGTCTTTGGGCCCAATGGAACTTTTATATTCATTGGTATGTTCGGAGATTTTCGAGCAAGATTAACTTTTCTTTGCAATGTTGTTCGTGGAACCCCAAATGTTTTTGAAGCCAACAAAGCACCCATTCTACCTTCTAGGATTGCTTTGATTGCATTTCTCATGCTTTCTTCTGTCCATTGCGCCCTATCAGTTGTTCGTTTATAAGTCCTCACCATCCTAAAAAGGAAACAAGGAAAAAATCACACACGGAAAAGACGGGGGCAAGACGGGCTACCCTATAGCCCATTTTGCCCCCTTGGTTCACTTTAGTCATAAACGAGATTTGTCCTAAAAGTAATTAAAGTAATGTTTAAAATGCCTTATTAGATTAAAACTGTATTAAAATGTGCTCCTTATAATACACACCACTTACTCCGAGCATAATATTTTTACCATCAAGTCGCTTGTGAGAAACGAAGTAAATATAATAACAAACTTACATAAATCTAGTTTTTTCACTGCAGCTCGGCGACGCGCCCTTCTCCTGTGGCTGTTTTCGGGCAACTGAGGCGCGGGGCAAAGATGCGTCAAACGCAAGTTATTTCCTGTTGCTAACGTATTTGGTTAGGTAGAAAACACGGGTGCCCGTCTTGCCTCCCTAGCCCGTCTTGCCCCACCCTCCCCTATCTGTGTCATCATCTTGTTTATATATTGGTACTATATTGGCATGCTTAAAATGATTTGGGAAGATCCCCGTCTTAAAGCTTTGGTTTATTATGTATTCAAGTGGAATGGCAAGGTTATTTCTATAGGTTTTTATAATATCTGCTTTGATATCATCAGGACCGCTTGAGTTGTTGTTTTTTAGTGTCGATATTATTTTGATAATTTCCGTCTGTGTTGTTGGTCTCAAGTAGAATGACGAGGACATACTGCCATTGGCATCGATCCTGTCCGCTAGTTCCTCTTCCCGAATGTTATTTTTTTGGAGATTTTTATTTGCTAAGACATAGCCTATGCTATTAAAATATTCATTAATATGATTCACGACTTTTTCAGGGTCTTGCTCAAATGTGGTTATCTTTCCCATTATATTTAACTCTGAGATTGTTTTATATTTTGTATTATTGAAAGCAATGTCTTTGACTGTGATCCATATTTTTTTTGAATCGTGTTTGACATCTTCTATTTTTTTTCTATAAAAGTTTGTTTTGGTATTTTTTATTATCAATTGACATAGGTTTTTATATTTAATATAATACTCTTTTAATTCATCATCCTCGGCATTTTTTAGTACAGCTTTGTGAATTTTATCCCTATTACGAATACATCGAACCAATCCATCGGTAATCCATTCCTTGGGACGTTGCTTTTTATGTGGGATGAGTTTTTGGGTCACTGTGGTACACTTTTCGATATACCCTTTAAATATTGATATTAAGTTTTCGGTTGCCTTATCCACGTTGTCTTCCTTTAATACCAGGTCCCATGATTCATTGCAAATAAAATTTGTTAGTTTTTCAAAGTCAATTTGTTTTCTCCTAATAATTTGTTTTTTTTCCTTTTGTGGATAGAGTAGTTAATTCCAAAAATGATGGCATAGTGGTCACTAATTGCCGTATTGTATACAGCCGAGATATGTTGCAATTTACTTTTCACTAGCAGATGGTCCAAACAACTACTACAAGACATTGTGATTCGTGTTGGTTGACTATTAATTGCTAAGTTACTAAACAGTTCAACGTATTAAAGCGGTAAATATAAAGTAAATAGAGCAGAAAAAACAGTAAATAGATTCATAAACATGTATAATATGTTAATAAATGAATTAATTATTAAATAGATAGTAATAAGAAAATAACATTTATAATTATGTAATGACACATTTTATGAGAACAAAAAATAGAAAAAAGGAATGAGTTATGTAAATACAAAGATAAGAGGAGAATAACTATTTTCATAATAAACAGATTACTTAATTAAATTGTAATATATTCATAATTAGATTTTTAGATGTATCTGGGGTTGAGGCAAATATATCAACATCCATAAACACCGAGTTGTAATGATGACAAGCTCTAAAAAGAAAAGCATTTTGTGCATAGTTAGAATTGACAATTGGCAGTTGAATGGAACGCTGAGAGCGAGCTGGTCGAGGGGCCACGAAAAAAATTATCTGCTCCAAGATTTGACTATGATATGATTTGATTATGCATATGATAATAGGGGTCAATATTAATGCATAGTTTTTTATGCATAGCAGTTTTGCACACAAAATTTCTGGCCCTATTTTTTTTTAGAACAGTTACTTCATAGGTAAGGACCCAATATTACAGAACTCGCTTGTCAAGTTTCCCGACGTTGTCAGGCTAAATGTGTGTATGTAGTCATATTCGCACTCATACTTACTTTATGATTGGTAGCCTTTGAAGGCGTTGATAGAAGCGCCCGATTCAAACACCGAGAAGTCATCCCTGCCCACCGACCCCCTGTCTCCACCCCCTCCCCCCTTTAAACCCCTTCAGCCACGTACAACCCTTTGAGAGTCGGCATTAGAGCTATAAGCAGTTTAGATATTTATCCTGCTTCCCGCTTTTGCAATACTTTCCAGGGTGGGAGGGGGCGGGGGCGGGCGGCGAGGTCGAGGGTGGTAGGGATATTAGACGTGATTTATGACTAATCCTCTTTGTTTCTCTGTAGGTATTCGCCGGGAAACTAAACACTAATATCGCCGTTTAATCACTGCGCGTTAGTATGGGTGTAGCGGCTGGTGATAAATAAGAGATTAGCCCAGCGACCGGAATTGTGACTTCAGGCGAGTGTTTAGGTGATACAAGTGATAAACAAATGAGGCATAGATGCCACGTCTCAAGAAACCGGGGCAATAAGGAATGCACCCACTACGGCTACAACTGCAAAAAATATAACAATGTAATACACGGAAATACGCATGCATTTGAAAAAAGGTTACGTATTTTACGCGGACTGTGGTCCATATGTATGAATTAACATAACGCGTAAGGGTGTTGGCGTGACGGTAGTTACGCCGCTATTACATTACGTGGCGACCTTGGGCTCTCGCTTCTTGTTAGAATTCTGTAGTACAATTACAAGCTTATAGTACTGCTACACACTATTGCACAATAAAATTAATACGATATGCAAAAATAAACATCATAGAAAAAAATCAACAGCCAAAAACTTATAAAAAGATAGGCTAAAATACTGTCACCAGTGATCTCATTTAACCCCTACATTTGGGTTATTATTCAAAAAGTAGGTAAATCCTTGATTTTTTTAAAATTTGATTCTTAATAATAATACTTGTTTAAAATATCACAGCCAAAATATATAGAGGTTTATATAAGCGGTTTTTGTATAGCGGTTTTATGTAAATTAAATAAAGTCCTAAATAGTCCCATAGCACCTCCTTACCTTAAAGACCTCTTTCTCCCGTTAGGAAGTCATGGTGTTCCACTCAGGTCAAGTCAGGACAACACCATAGCAATTCCACTACATCAGTCTTCTTTTTTCACTAACTCATTTAGCGTCCATTCTGCTCGACTTTGGAACCAGCTTCCGCATGCTATTCGTCATGCAACATCCTTGCCCTGTTTCAAGGCGTTACTGAAAAAACATTTTCTCCCTCAAAATATCAACTAAGAACCAACCCTCCCCCTATCCCCTCCCCCCTTCCCCCTTTCGTTGGGTTGTTGACTGAATAGAAGCATAAGAACTTTGTAATATCTATCATTTTACATAAGCAGTTATTTTTATTATTATTTATCTGTAGTTTCTATGTATTTATTATTATAATATACATATACTATATTATAAATTATATTTTTTATGTATGTATGTATATTTGGATGTATGTATATGTATATTTATGTGTATATGTTTATGTATGTGAGCTGTATTGATACTTTTATTTAATATTACACGGTTGGCTGTAAGAAATCGTGAAACGATAAGCCCGCCGTTTGTACTAAGTCAAAATAGAATTTAAGTTTTCTTTACCCATGTAATTTTTTTTTGTTAGTACAATAAAGGTATTTTTCATTTCATTTCATTTAAATTTGTACCTATATAATTTTAATATATTTATCTATGTTTTTTTGTATATTATAATATAGCAGACGTATCATGTACGTTCGTATAGATAGGGCGGTTAATATCACTCAACTAGGCTAAAGCTTGTTCTAAGGCGGACATTAAACTGCCTTTGAATATGTACCTATTTACAAACGAAAGAAAGAAGTATTATATGCTGTATTAATAAGTGAAATTGATCCATAATCCAAAAGATATATTAAACAAATAAAATTGTTAACCCTAATATATAATTATAAAATTACTAAAACTAAAATTATATTTAAAAAATAAGTCAGATATAACTATTAATAATTAGTACAACTGAGAATAAAATAAGTAGATTTAGAAATATTAAAATAACCATAAAAATGAAATAAAAAGTAGCATTCCTTAAAAATTATAGGTAATAATTCTTCGATAAAACTTTGATTCTCCTTTCGTTCTGTAAATCTAAAATATTTGTCCCTTTTTACGGTAAATATAATAGTGTTTTTAGATATACTCGCACATCTTAATATTAATAATGAAATTACTTCTAATTTGTTTGCTCATTTTTTTCAGAATTTTAGGAATCGTTCGGAATTGAAAACAAATTCAAAAACTAAAGTTAGTGCTTTTATTGGTATTGGTCACTTATACAATAAGTATACATAGGTACGTTAAAGTATCGAGATTGAGGACTGTACGAACAGCACTCAGAGTACACATGCACTAGCGTATATAGATATAGTCTTATGGTTATGAGCATGAACGTTATATACATATGTATATGACATGCTCGCCGCACAGTAGGAACACAGAGACAATTAGCGCCCACTTGAGTTCCTTCGCCAGTCAAGAATTCGAGTCTCCGAAACTTACCCTGGCCGTCCGTGGTGATCAAATTGCATCCCTGCTTCCCCTACACCACCCACCCATGTCGCCACCCTACCACCGAAGAGCGAGTCCAGGCGCACAGTGTGTCTTTAAATATATTCTTCTTCTTCTTCTCGAAGTGCCTCTCCATTACTGGAGGTTGGCCGTTAGCTCTGAATATTTTTGTCGGTCTTGCGCCATCCGAAAAAGCTGTTACGTACTGGTGATCCCGGTCCACTCTCTGACATTGCACAACCAAGACTTTTTCCTCCTTCCAATGCGTCGTTTACCCTCGATTTTGCCCTTCAATATCAGTTGAAGCAGCTGATATCTGTCATGCAGCAGCACGTGCCCCAGATATTCAATCTTGCGCTTTTTGACGGTGTGCCACAATTTTCGGGTCGTAACAGCACGCTGAAGCACTTTTTCGTTGCTAACTTTATGGGTCCAGCTTACACGGAGCATTCGACGGTAGCACCACATCTCAAAAGATTCTAACTTTGCTACATTCTAACTAGATTTGCATACATGCTAACTCATAATTCATATAAATATATTCAAACATTTTTTTTCGATATAATTTGGTATTTTTTTCCTATAACTTTTTTTTAACCAGAGTTTTGGCGTGTTTACTTATTCTGACACAAAAAACCGGTATAACACATTTTATTTACATGTATATGTAACGTCCGTAGATGCGTTTAACACCGGTTTTCGTCGGATCACCGAAGTTAAGCAGCATCGGGCGAGGTCAGTATTTGGATGGTTACCGCGTGAGTACTGCCACGTGATGTTATAATAAGCCGGCCGCCTGTAAGGTCATTATAAATTCTCTTATACATAAAGGATAAAATAGGATTTATACATAAATCTTTTATACATAAAGGATACGATAATATAATTATAGATACAATAAAATGTGACCTATTTTTTATTATTAATTTATTTGTTATATCTTGGTAGAGAGTTAATAGTGTGATCGTACAGATATAATTTGTAACTATTTTTATATGAACACAACCCATACGATCATTCTAGACGAATGCCCAACTAGACCGAACAGCCTGTATCTGGGCATACGAAATATATAGCCTTTGTTTTTGAGTGGTACTGACGTTTGAGTAGTACTGACTAGTAGACTACTTTCAATACTAACACTAAGATAATGGCATATAATAGTACACATATATATGATAAAGGGTTAGTCACATACATATATACACATATACATATACAAACATACATACATACATTTGAACATGTACATTTTGAACATTTTGTACTGACTCTTCTAAATATAATTGATATAATTGGTTCATAAGCATATTCTAAATAAAATATAATTGATAATTGGCTGATAAGAAATTCATTAACACTTTACATTTTTAAAACAGTATATATGACATTTAATAGTAAAACTTTACCTGGAAAATATGACATTTCTGTAGGAATACAAAAAAAATGCCCAAGTAAAATATAAGTACCAGTTTCTTAGAATAATAATACTTGACGAATATTTGAGGTGGGTCATATCTGGTCAAAATCTAGTGCATGTTTCGTTATGAAAAGACTGAGAAAAACTATCTCTTCAGGATGCAAAAATGGTTTACCACTCTTATTTCGAAAGGATATTAAGGTATGGAATAATATTTTGGGGTGAATGTACAGTGAGCAAACTCAAAAACTTTTCTACGACCATGGCGTCCTCGCAACAGAGTACTCCTTCATGATGACAAGCTTCGTATACTTCGCACAAAATCAACGATAATTTTAAAGACTTTTAAATATGTAGTGACATCGGAAACTGATGATCTGTCCAGTGAAGTGCCCAGGGCTGGTGAATGGGGCAAGCCAGACATACCTTTTTGTGTGTTTTACACTTTTTATAGTAAAAATAGTGGTACCACTTTACTCTTCAATCTTCAATTTGAAATTTACTGCTTTTGTCGTAGATTCAATAAATCTCATTGAAGACATGCTACTGCTAGACAGAATTTAACATATACTTATCAGCAGTCGCATACCTCCGGTGGCTTTAAGAAATGCCGTTTTATTTGCTTGAGCGAGTGAAATCAAGTTAAGACAGAACTCACCACAAGGGACCAATTGCTCCATTGTTTGTCAGGCAATAAAACCACAAATCAATTGAAATTATACAATAAAAACCTGCTCTGTCACTTGCTCAAAACAAACGGAACTAAATACAGAACACGCTCGCATTCTACTTCATGCTAATGCAAGACTGGCTAATTCGTCAATACAAGTCATATAGATACGTTTTGCGTAATTTGTGACAGGTTAAAATGAAATGACCACTGATTTTGAAAGCCCATTTACAGGCCTATTAGTGCGAGCGGGATGACTAGCTGAACTTAACTCGGTAAGATTGCAGCGAATTGTTATATCTGTGCCCGCTAGATGGCAATAGGCGCTCGAAACTTCATTTATTAGTTTAGCGATATTTTTAAGAAAAAGGCAAGCCGCGCTTTTCGGCTTGTATGAAAGAACCGTCACTGGACCCATCCTCCCTGCGTTTCAGACTTTGCACACTACGATTTTTTTTGTTTCCGATAATTAAGGATAAAAAAACAGGATACGATTTACAAGGCCGAAAGCGGCTGTCAATGCATTCTGAAAAGTCGTACCCATAAAAAAGACTAGTTTAAAAGATCGAAAAAGTTTATAAATTATCTTGAAAAATATTTTTAAAATAATAAAAACATTACAAACGGTGTAGGTGTTTTAATTTATCATTTTCAGAAACTTTAAGTATGAACGAAACATTGTGCTTTGTGCGTTGCCGTGTTTTAATCTATTAGTGTGGCCGGCGCCAGCGATTGCTTGCGTCAGTAAGTCAGTCAACTCTTCGAGACATCTTAAACGGTCAGAGCCGCATCGAGGAGCTGGATACAGCTGTGCTCTCTCTTATTGTTTGTTTATACTCTTTATTGTGAAATATCACAATGGGCGGTTTATTGTCAAATGCCAATCTCTTACAAGCAACCCTACTATGACGTGTTACATGTATGTGTGCGTGTAATATATATGTATGTGTGTGTCTTGTTATTGGATTCGATCGACAGAATTGAAAATGCAATTCCGTTAATTTGATCCCAACGGAAAATGGTGACCCAGCCGGGGATCGAACCCGGGACCTTACCACTATGCCACCGGGTCGTTTGAAATCTTCTTGAAATCGTCTTATTCTCGCGATTTGGTGTCAAACACGGGATTTACGGTCGCGCGGCTTTTATTTATACGTTCCAACATCATCCTAAATCGCATGTTATATATACACGGCTACTCAAAAGTATTTGGGCACCCAATTTTAATGTACCGATTGCATAAAAGTGTATTTAAAAAACCCTGTTTTTAAGCACACTTGAGTACTTCCCCGAAATGTATTTATATCGCTTATTAAGCAAACTTTTTAAAGTGCCTATTACCTCGGAGGCCATAATTCCTATAGTAAAGGTATCGGAAATTATCATTCGGTATCGGAAATTAAGTTCAAAAATAAAAGGAGCGTTTAACATGTCTGGGAAGAATGTATTCATGTTATTGTACGAGTGGGAAGCTTATATTTTCTTGTTAAAGCTTATTTAGACGTTGTTATTCTAAATAAACTTTAAAAGAAAATATAATTTTATTTATTCCGTAGTCGGCGATTGGGGAGGGGGTCGCCCTCGCAGTCAATACGCTGCTGTCGGTGCCGCTGGATCTCGTACTCCATTCACGATTCGCTTCCATTCTTGACGATTTTTGGCGACGTCTCGAGCATCGATAGCCGATAATCGTTGATTCTTAAGGTCATTTTTGATGTTATTTAGCCAGGTTTTATTCGGTGCCGAGCGCTGAATTATCCATTCTGTCGGACGGTCTCGCCAAAAAAGTTTACGTGGCAAGCGATTATCGTTCACTCGGCAAACATGGCCGAACCATCGTAGTCGGCGTTTTCGTATTTCTTTTTTGATCGTTGTATTATTAGGGCTACCTAGAACAAAATAATGGTTTCTTAACTATCTGAACTTTAAAAATCCTGCTTTTAAGCACATTAGAGTATGCCCCGAAATGCATTTATGGTACATCGCACATAAATCTGATTTGCTTAAATGCTTATTATCTATTAGGCCATATATCTAATAATAAAGGTATCGTAAAGTAATGAAAGCTTATTTATAAGGGGATACATAAAAAAATATAATGAATGAATGAAAATCTCTTTATTGCGCAATAAAAATAAGGTACAAAACGGACTTATTGCTGTACATTATCTTCCAGTCAGGAAGAATGTATTCATGTTATTGTACTTATACTCAGGAAGACGTACAAAGGTTGGTTGACAAATTTAATCAGTGCAGTGAAAAAGCTGGCTTGTCAATCAATATTTCAAAGACCAAAATCATGGTTATTACCAGAGATCCTGATTTACAACCTACTATATCGGTGGCTTATTCTTCTATCGATTTCTATTGGTCTTTTATAGATATTATCTGTCCTAAATATATATATTCATCTACATATTCGATAATTTCTTGTCCTATTTCTATGTCTTCCTTTAATGCATTCGTCATTACTTTGGTCTTCGTTGGATTCATGGATAGACCTGCTTTTCTGCTTTCGTAATCTAGTTGTTGTAACATAGTTTGTAATATGTCTGGTCTCTCAGCGAATATCACAATGTCGTCGGCGAATCTTAGGTGATTTATGTTTAATCCGTTAATGTTTATTCCAAAATCTTCCCAGTTTATATTTCTGAATATGTTTTCTAACACTGCCGTAAAAAGTTTTGGAGAAAGTGGATCGCCTTGCCTGACGCCTTTCTGTATACTAAACTCTTCTCCTTGTTGTTCCAATCGGACCGTTGCTGTGGTATTTTTATAGATTTCTTTTATTATTCTTATGTATTTACTTTCTACGCCCTGGTTTTTCAGCGTTTTCCAGATATAGTTATGATTCAAAGAATCAAAAGCTTTATTGTAATCGACGAATGCCATGTAGTAGCGTTGACCGTATTCGTTAAGTTTTTCGATGACTTGTTTCACAACTTGTATATGATCGATTGTAGAATAATCGGCGCGAAATCCCGCTTGTTCTCTTGGCTGATTTTGTTCTAGGTGTTTCATTATTCGGCCAAGTATTATTTTAGAAAACGCTTTATATAGATTGGGCATTAGACATATGGGTCTGTAATTGTTTATTTCATTTTTGTCTCCTTTTTTATGTATCAGGACAATAGTGGACTTCGTCCATTGGGTTGGTAATTGTTCAGTAGCCATTATTTCATTAAATAGATGTGTCACCTGTTTGGATGTTACGGTTAGGGATTCTTTCAGTAGTTCGTTTGAGATGTTGTCGTCTCCAGGTGCTTTTCCATTTTTTTGTGTATTTATGGCTCTTATGACTTCGATCTCTAATATATATGGTATTTCTTCTTCGTAATCATCCTTCTCCGTCTCTATTGGTATTGTTTTGTCAGTCTCTGTATATAAACTTTTATAGAATTCTGTCGCTACTTTAGCTATTGATAATCTTTTTGTCGTCGATTTCTCATTTTTCTTCGTGTTATTAGTCTTCATGTTTGGTATCCATTGAGTGTATTCTCTTAGTTGTTTTAGACCTTTCTTTATTCCGCCTGTTTTCTCTATTTGTTCTCTCAGTACATTCAGTTTTTCCGTTTTTCTGTGTTTTCTTATTGATGTTTGAATTTTTTTGCTAATGTTTGCAATGTTTTTCCGATTATCTTTTCGTCTCTCTAGCATTATGTTCCTCTCTTCCATTAGCTTTAGCGTTTCTTCACCTAGTTTATTTTTCTTCCCTTTTTTTGATCTTGATTTGTTTAGGTTTCTCAGTTCATTCTCCAGAAAATCGTACTTTTCTTGTATTGTTTTGTGTTCTTCAGTTTCATATAATGTGTTTTCTAAATCATTTAGTATATCTTGTGGTATAGGCGTTGTTATTGTTATGTTTCTGGTTGAGGGGAAAATATGTTTTCTTGATTTTCTATTTTTGTGCTGTATAACACCTCTTACCATTCTATGATCTGTATTAAAATTTAGCTTGTTCACTACATCGACGTTACTGAAGATCTGTTTTTCTCTTGCAAGAATAAAATCGATTTCATTTCTATCTCTACCATTTGGAGACATCCATGTCCACTTTCTTGACTTTCCTTTTTTGAAGAAACTATTCATTATTTTGAGATTATTTGCAAAGCAAAAATCTATAAGTCTGTGTCCATTGTCATTTCTGTCGCCACTATTGTGATATCCTAAGACAAATTCGTCTTTGTTAGATTTGCTGCCCACTTTGGCGTTAAAATCTCCCATCAGAATTATATTTCTGTTCTTCGTTTGCATCAAATCTGTCAGATCTTTGTAAAATTTATCTTTCGCTACTTTTGTATCCTGTTCTATGGGTGCATGTACTTGGATAATCAACGATGGTTGTTTAAATTCTGGTAGCTGTATATTGAGCACCGCAATTCTGTCAGATATTCCTTGGAAACTTTTGATTTTATCCTTCAGATACTTTTTTATTAAGAATCCCATTCCATATATACCTTGTTTTTCACCATAGAAGTAAAAGATGTATTCGTTATATTCTCTTATCTCTTCTCCTATTCTTCTTATTTCGCAAAGACCGATGACATCCCATTTTATAAGTCTTATGGCTTCTTCTAATTCTTCTAAATTGTTATCTGTCATTAGTGTTCTGACGTTTAATGTTGCAAGGAACATTTTATTTTCCCTTTTTCGGAGTACATGTGTGTTTCTAGGGGGTGCGGGGGGTGGTGGTCTAGCAACCCCACGGGGACCAGCCGGATTGGGGTTGTCCTTCTTCTGGTTGCTGATATTTAGTTGCTACTTAGATTTGTTTGAAATATTCGAAAAAGAGCTTGGTTTAGGTCTCATCAAATCGAATGCATTTTTCCTGTTTTCTTTTATTGCAGAAGTATCGTTGGAGTTCGTTGATTTCTTGGTCTCCTTCTGATTTTCCGGCGAAGTTGATTGGTCTCTTTTCCTTTTTTCTTTATTTTGGTTTCCTTCTTTCACTACCAGCTGATCGTATTTTATGTACGCAATATTTCCTTTCACACGTTCTTCTATTAGTTTCGGTATCAATTGTCTTCTTTTTTCTAATATTTCCTTAGGAAAATCTTGGGTAACGTATACGACTTTTAGTCTCTTCCTCTCTTTTAATATTTCGTTCCTTTTCCAACTGTTTGTCAAAGCAATAAGAACCGGTCTTATTTTATTTTCTTTGTTGAGACCGATACGGTGAATTTTTGATACATCGTATGCTTCCAAGGTGATTTTCAGATCGGATTTAAAAATTTCCTGTACTCTCTGGAGCAGTTCCGACGAAGATTTCTCATTTTCTTCCAAACCAAAAATTAGAATGTTTTTTCTTTTGTTTTCCTTCTCTAAATAATCAACCTTTTTCTGTAACATTTCTATTTTATTTTTCATAATTTTGTTATCTTCTATTAAAGGTTCTAATTTTTCATGCATTTTTTCAAATATAATATTTGTTTGTTTTTCCATTTCTATTCTCATTTGGTCGAAAAGTAATTTAAATTGTCCCTCCATTTTGGTACTTTTTCTTTGTGCAGTGGCAACTTTGACGGATGACACGAGTATATGTCGCTGTGATGACAGACAGAGTACGATTAAAATATTTTAACTCCGTACGATAGTTTACAAAACGACTATGCAACTCACTTTTAATCGACTCAAAATAGTCGCGACTTGCCTTACTCTACGGGCGAGTCGGTAGTCGGAGCGTATGCGCCTGCGCAAAATTGGGATTTCGCTATTTGTCGCTGATCGACGAATCGTGGACGGTGGTGACGTCTTCTCGGCTGCGATTACTATTGGCTCCGCTCCAAAAATGAAGTTAGCAATTGTTGGACAAAGTGAAATTCCAGAAAAAAACAAGGCGCGATTACTCACGAATCCTTGGAGTAAAGGCAAACACTTTTCTTTAGTTGTTCGCAGTGTCCTTGCTTCGGAGATAGCTCGAAAAGTACACAGTAATATTCACTAAAAACTATTTTTTTAATATAATAACAGAGCGACTGACAGTAGGTACGTGTAAGTAGGAGTGTAGCAACAGCAACAATTGGAAACGGTACTGGTCACTAAAAGAGATAGTTAAAAATGAAACGATACCAATGTCAATAAAAAGTAAACTTTATAATACATGTATTCTCCCATGTCTTACTTACGGGTGTCAAACTTGGCCTGCCACGAACAAAAACAACCATAAACTTATAGTATGCCAACGAAACATGGAACGAAGCATGCTAAACATAAGGCTACAGGACAGGTGGACGACCTCAAAAATAAGGAAAACAACAAAGGTGAACGATGTTTTAAACAAAATTAGAAAACTAAAATGGAACTGGACTGGTCACATCATGAGAACCAACAAAGAAAAATGGACGAAGGACGTAATGGAATGGTATCCTAGAAATGGGAAAAGACGAAAAGGACGTCAAATTAAAAGATGGGAAGATGACTTACCGAAAGGATGGAGAAGATTGGCTTGGGAGAGAGATGAATGGAAGAAAATGGGGGAGGCCTATGTCGAAGGACAACCTGACCAAAACACTGGCTGCTGAAGAATAATATTATGATACCTTATTTAAAAATTAGATTTAAATATATATATATATATATATATATATATATATATATATATATATATATATATATATATATATATATATATATTGTTTTACCACATAAGGCAAAATTGTATAATACGGTCAGCGAATAAAGGCTTTTATTATTATTATTATTATTATATCGGTGGCAGTTAAAGATCTTGAGCGCGTCCGACAATAAAAATATCTCGGTGCATGGGTGAATGAAATATGGGACTCCGATTAAGAAATTAAGACCCGGATAGAAATTGCCCGTGCATCATTCAATAAAATGAGAAAAGTCTTGTGTTGCCTGGAAATCAATCTAAGACTTAGAACTCGGATCCTGCATTGGCCAGTGGTTATGTACGGCAGCGAAGCGTGAACCATAAAAAGACACAAGACGGCGGCTAGAAGCTTTTGAGATGTAATGCTACCGTCGAATGCTCCGTATAAGCTGGACCCATAAAGTTAGCAACGATAAAGTGCTTCAGCGTGCTGATACGACCCGAAAAATGTTGCACACCGTCAAAAAGCACAATAATGAATATCTGGGGCACGTGCTGCAGCATGACAGATATCAGCTACTACAACTGATATTGATGGGCAAAATTGAGGGTAAACGGCGCCGCGGAAGGAGGAAAAGTCGTGGTTGTGCAATGTCAGAGAGTGGACCGGGATCACCAGGATGGAACAGCTTTTCCGGATGGCGCAAGACCGACAAAAGTATTCATAGCTAACGGCCAACCTCCAGTAATGGAGAGGCACTTCGAGAAGAAGAATCTTCCAGTCCAAAAAATCTGGAAAGAATTTTTTTTTTTTTTTTTAGGTAGCCCTAATGATATTTCCTGATTTAGGTTTATTTAGGCGAACAACGCATTTATATTAGAATACATTATTAGTTTTTAAAAAATAACACTAAAAAGACGCTTTTGGGCTATGATACGATATTCACATACACACAGCTATGTTACGATATTCCATTATGGAATGCCAGTGCCTATCTTCCGGCTTCATCATCAGACCTTAAAAACCTAATCGTGGTCAAAGTTCATTCCAAGACTTTTCTAACAAGTCCAAACACAGCTATGACGATGTTCCATCATGAAGCTACAGTTTATATCTTCCGACTCCATCATCAGATCAGTTCGACGGTATCATATTATTGTATTGTCATCAGAACTACATACAGCTGCCAATTTTCATGACGCTACGATCCTTGGAAGATGGTTAAATTAGTTACCTTAGATTCAATTACATAGTTAGTTACATACAGGTCGACCTAATAAAAGCGTGTTAAAAAGAACATTATTTCCAGTACGTTTATTGCAAAAAGCATTAGGTACGTACACCTATGATATTTATGGACTGGTAATATTTAGCGGCTAGTCTAAGTGTTGGGTGGGCGGTTGGTCGTGTGGGTTTGCGGCTGGGCTAGGGCGGCCGAAAGCGCCCAGAGTTTATTGGCACAGCGCGGGCGGATAAGTTTCCCAGTTCCTCGCGAGTTGGTGTGAAAGTCTCGGCAGCGCGCCGCCCCATTGGACCAACTTGTCCCACGTGAAACTGTCGGGGCGGGCGGACCACTATACAACTTTGCCCAAAGACCCCGTGTGTAATCGTGGTACGTGTGGGCCGCGGCCGCCGCGCCACTGCCCGCGGCCGGACGACTTTAATGTTCTTATGCCTCTTTCCCAATCTGTGCATTGCATAATATCCTATGGGATTCTTCTCTGGGAAAGCTGTGCGGACATCAATAACATATTTATACTACAGAAACGTGCTGTAAGAGCTATATATAAGCTTGGTCCTCGGGTTTCCCTTAGAGAAAAATTCAAAGAGATAAATATTCTTACTGTTGCATCAAAATATATACTACTCAGTCTAAAAAGTACCGGGAATTATTAAATAAAACACACAATTTTCGTTTAATCGTCAATGTTTATTTTATCACCTTCAAAGTAGTCCCCTTTTGAAACAACACACATTCGCCAGCGTTTTTTCCAATCTTCAAAACACTTTTTGTAGGCGTTTTTCGGTATAGCCTTTAATTCCTTTCACGAATTTTCTTTAATGGACTCTATGGACTCAAAACGGGTACCACGAAGAGGTAATTTTAGTTATGGGAACAGAAAGAAGGCTGACGGGGCCAAATCTGGTGAAGACGGTGGTTGATCAATTGTATTTGTCGCGTATTTTGGCCTTAAATTCGGTCACAATTGCTGCTCTATGCGACGGTGGAAAATCCACGAATTGTTGATCCACAATTCAGTCCGTTTTTGACGGATTTTCTCACGTAAACGCTTCAAAACGGCCAAATAATATTCCTTATTGACCGTTAGTCCTTCTGGAATGAATTCGTGATGTACTAAACCGCGAATATCAAAGAAAACAATGAGCATCTCTTTGACTTTTGAACGACTTTGTCGTGGTTTTTTCGGTTTTGGCTCGTTTTTGTCCTCCACTCTGATGCCTGTTGACTTGTTTGCATATCAAATTCATAGACCCATGTCTCATCGCCAGTTATAATGCGTTCTATGAATGTAGGATCAGAATTGACGCGATCCAGCATGTCTAAAGATGTTTGTTTGCGGTACCTACTGTTGTTGTAAAAAATTCAACTCCTTTGGAACGAGCCGAACGGCGATGCGTCTCATGCCCAATTTATCTACCAAAATCGAGCGAATGGACTCATGAGACTTCAGGTTCAGGTCACGTGCTATCTCTCTTAAGCTGGAATGGCGATGAATGACGAAGCACAATTTCCTTGACTTTTTCGATATTTTCGTCTTTTGAAGAGGTCGAAGGTCGCCCGGAACGAGGGTTGTCTTCGACGATCTCTCGGCCCTCCTTGAATGCTTTGATCCGTGTTTTGGATAGAACTGATTCACCATAAGTCTTTTCTAACATTTTTAGGGAATTGGCACACGAAAATCGGTTCGCAACACAAAATATGACTCAAGACAGATACCTTTTATACTAATTACCCATTATTTAAAAATCAAGTAGGTAAAATCAAATTAAATCCGTAAGTTCGCGCTACAACAAAAATAAAGCATAACATACAGCACAGACAGATACAGACCATCTATGTCTAGATTGTTGTGCAATTTCGCCTCACCTTGGGTATGCTCGTATAAATGTATCGATAGAGTTCTATTTATCGCTTATGATTATTTGGAACTATTATGTATCAATATGTAACTATTATCAGCAATCTGCCTGTCCACTTCTTTTCTTTGTATGTTACTGAATAAAATAAATAAGGTTTGAATTTAATCTATGGTTACATATTTTTTTTAATTTCAGATTCTCGATGTCTGTTGCAACCATCTACAGGCAAGGGAATTTTGAAACTTGATTTGGGGTTGTTGGAGCTTCAGTCCAACATACCCACAACAAAAAAGTAATTTCTACAGAATCGAAACTGCAAACTAGCTCAAATCTACACGAGGCAGCTGCAGTTGATTTCCAACTAAATTCGGCATTTTACGCACAGTCAGGTGATGACTAATGTCATTTCTTCTGATCGATACGAAATTAACATACATTTCTCACCCCACTCACAACTATTGCGTCACTGCTTACAATATAAAACGCAGTACATTTCGATCGATCGATATCATTCCCTGGAGGGCAGTAACCGCGCATTAACAAGTACTCGCGCTCTACACTTCACTTCGAGTCAACAAATCACGCATAGTATACGCGACTACCATTATCTTCGAATCTATCGCGGCGCTTCAACTTCGGATACACAACTACGGATTCACCTCGCGCCCACACTACCTACACAACGGCGAAATATCAATCAAGGCGTTACGAACTGGCAACCTACTACAGACCTTCTGATTAAATACTTCAACTTCAACATCCACGACTTTCAATAACGGAGAAAACTTCCTGATGAGAACCACCCTTCGCTCACAATCAATTGGAGTCTAGTGAAGGGTGGCCACTCGCACAGGGTCTTATTATAAATACCAAGCTTCCTTTAAATCGCTATGTTAATCAAATAACAAAATATGTAAACAAAGTAGATTATATTTACATCATCTACGAGTACATATCCTTTTATTGTAACAAAATCAATAAAAAAAGTGACGATCGACTAAAATCTCGAAGTAAATTCAGCATTCGTAGTGCGTCCATTGCTTGCCGATATCATAAAACAATAGGGTCGAATGGTGCGACCACCTACCCCCACCTTAACCCCCCTAGATATCCCACTCTCTCCGCTCTCACTACCCCTTTCGAGGACCGGTCCTCATTCATCAACGCCGTTTCCAATGCCCCCTCTTTCCTTTTCTTCCCGCCCTCCCCTCATCACCCCTTCCTCACGACGCAGTCGAGAGTGGAGAGAAATTCGTATGCACGATGATGTCCGCTCTACAACCCTTTCTGGGTGTCGGCAGTCGAGATGGGGCTGTAGGTGTGCGTACTCTCACTTTAATATATACATACGTATAGGTATATAGGTAGGTCAACCTAACAGGGTGTTTTTTTTATCAAATTGGTCACTATGGATTGAAGAAGCTATAGAAAATAAGAGTGATTAAGAATTAACACAAATATAATTCAGCTTACGAGGTAAGCAAAGAGGGGACTTATTTCTTAAACAGAAATTGCAATTCGGCTAACGATGAGCGGCATATATATTTCTACAGTACTTTACGCATTGCACCTATCTCATCCCATCTACGGCTATAATAGTACTTGGACACTGCTTTTGTCAGAAATCAAAGCTCTGGTATCATAACGTAACCCACAACACGTGTCGCCGCGACTCCGAACACAGCGAACATGCTTTTGCGCTCATATATCACTTAGTACTGACTGGCCAACTATAATGTTACAATAAGAAATAATAATTTATTACACTTTCTCGGCCAACCATTCACTTCCCGGGAAAGGGAAACTATTATGACCGCGCAATTTTTTTTGCAATGCAATGAAAACGAAAATATTTATTTTGACCGCCACCGAGACGATTAACAACAATTACAGATTTAAGTCTGTCTGTGTGTGTGTGTCTGTCTATGTGTGTGTGTGTGTGTAAGAGAGAGTGTATTCCTCCACGATAGCGCCCAAACACTTTATTCGATTCAGCTGAAACTTGGCATGCAGGCATAATTTGGTAATGGCAGAGTTGGTAAGATTCTGGTTGAAATCGGCGCACAAGGGGGCACGCTAGTCATACTTCCAGTAATTGGCCGAGTATTTCTAGTACAATTGTTTTATTCCAGCACAACTGTTTTACTGTATTTCTAGCATAACTTTTTTAAGGTATTACACCAAAAGTCGGTATAGATCGCTTTGCATGCTTATGCAATTATTCGAATATTTAATGGTTGAATATATGTATTTATAGGTTATCACCATAAAGGATAAAATTGGATGAGTTAGAGCAAGAGCCGATGCTATTTATATTAATATTAAACAATAAGGGCCCAAGATGCAAACGAGGCACCCCGGAAGTTTCGCTAATATACTCGGACTTATAACTACCCACAGTGACCGAAATATGACGATTAGCTAAATAAAGTATCGTATGCACTAGAGCATGCTCAGGCCAATGAACCGCTCATTCGTCTGTCCGCGCTTAGAGGATTAAAATGAAAGATTAGGTAGAAAGAGCATTAACATTGAAATCCTGTGCTTAGTATATACTCGGCTCCATCCGTCCGGCTAGTATACGAAAGAACCGCCCACACCGAGGGCTTAGCAAATACTGAGCGCCTTTGAGCACGGACAAAAACCGACAATATTTTGTGCGAAAAACGCGACAATAAAAGCGCGGGCTCGCTCTGAGCGTGTTCGGAATTGTTGATCTGCTGGTATTTATTTGACTGATTCGGTGTGCGAGTAATTAGCTTTGATTTTCTTTGTTACCAACTGTGGGAGTTAATGGGCCCTTGCTGAGTTGGCCACGAAGACCCATTCTGTTCAGGGTTGGTCACACTCACGGGTCAACACCTATCCGACGGCCTCCACGCATGAAGTGCGAGCCTGGGTAGGACTCTGGCCTTATGGTCAGTTTCCCCTGGGAATCAACCTTCTGGCGCTCCTGGACGGTCTGCGCACCGTGCGGCCTAAGGCAATCGACTGTGCACTCTGACTAACATCTTGCGGTGTCAACTACAACGGGCGAGCCCGTCACCACAGGACGTTTTAACGATTTTTTGTTCTATAGCCCTGCAGTGAGCGTAGAAGACTTTGGACAATACAATCCAACGTCTAGCTACGTCACAACCCGCAAGAGACCAACGCCTTTACCGTGAGATAGCCAGTAATGTTACCTGGCGCGCCGACACTCGCGCCCTTGCTTCCAATTGTGACCAGATTTCTCCGGTCTCTCGATTGGTTCCGAGTTCGAGGTCGCTTGCGCGGTCCTCTCCCTTACGAAGAGGTGAAACGGTGTACACCGAATCTATCGCGGACCAAGGCGTCCTTTGCCCGACTCTGAACCGGGATCGGATGGCCAATGGTCATTTCAAGAGCAGTCGCCGTAAGGTAGGCAACCACCCCCGCTCTATAGGAAACAATACAGTTCCCAGACTCCCCCGACTGTTAGTCGGAGAGCACAGTCGATTGGCTTGCGCCGCTCGGTGCGCAGACCGTCCAGGAGCGCCAGAGGATTGATTCCCAGGGGAGACTGGTTGACCCAGTGTCCTACCCAGGCTCGCACCCCATGCGTGGAGGCCATCGGATGGGTGTTGACCCGTGAGTGTGACCAACCCTGAACACATGGGTCATCGTGGCCACCTCATCATGGGCCCGTTAGCTCCTGACTAACAGTCGGGGGAGTCTGGAAGCAGTACTGTTTCCGGGTGGTTGCGGACCTTACGGCGACTGCTCTTGAAATGACCATCGGCTATCCGATCCTGGGTGAACAGCCGGGCAAAGGACGCTGTGGTCCGCGATAGATTCGGTAAACACCGTTTCACCGCTTCGTAAGGGAGAGGACCGCGCAAGCGACCTCGAACTCGTAACCAATCGAGAGACTGGAGTAATCTGGTCACAATTAAAAGTAAGGGCGTGAGTGTAAGCCCGCCGGGTAACACTCCTGGCTATCTCGCGGTTAAGGCGTTGGCCTCTTACGGGCTTGTGGCGTAGCTAGATGGTGGACTATTTTGTCCTCAAGTCTTCTGCGCTCACTCCAGGGAGATAGAACGACTAATCGTTAAAACTTCCTGAGGTGACGGACTCGCCCGCTGTAGTCGACAACCCTAGTTGTTAACAACTACCATGGGATTAACTGGGAGCGGTTTTTGGTACACCAACTTTGTCTGTAATTAAAAAAAAATTAAGACAGCTCTTTTGAATGATGACTAATTAATGTAATCCTCCTTGTTTCATTATCTATGTTAGTATTATATATTTAATCTTTTATTATTAATTGTTTATCAGTTTACATCCTATCTCGTTTTTTGCCCGAGGATATTACTAGTTTGCAGTGTTATCTTGCAGCCTTTGTTTAATGTGTTAATAATTGGGCGTTCTTTTTCTTTAATCGTTTAACCATGATTTATTTACACTTATCTTGTCTGTAGCTATTAACTGCACATAAAACCTATTATTATAATTATGTTAATTAATGGGACTTCTTTTCTTTGTAACGATTGTAAGGATATCGTTTTTAATATTTTTTCTGTAATTATTAAATTGAAACAAAACTTGTTATTATAATTATTATTAATATGATAGAGCAATCCCTAACCGTACTGCGACACCTATTCTGACAAAAAATATCAGTGCGCATTACAAAAAATACATCAAGTGATACAACTTAATGAGAAATCATCAATCATCTTCGCCCTTCAAGCTAATGTTTGCGATTATCCCTCCAACCCGTTGTGCTCTGGGTGAATCGTGCAAATTGGCAAGTCATTCGATCGTCCGGGCGTCCACGACCAATCGTAGTTAAGCGGGTATCCAACTCACAGTGTAATGTGGTTTATTTTGCACTCTTTTCCTATGTACCATTTTTGATGATAATATTTTAATAACATTCTTTCTATAGAATAACATATAAATAAGCCAAGGTATAAACTAATATGCAATTCCTTATTATTATAATATTCATATCAGTATCAGTGTCTCGGAATAGCATGCAATCGCATCGCAATAGCATCATCGATAGCGATAAGCAATAGCATAGCGATTAGATAGCGATAGCATACGATATTAGCATGCGATTGCATGCTATTGCAATTCGCAGATATTTACAAATCCTATCAACATTGAACAGTGTACTCAATAATTTTACCTACCCTCTTATCTGAAGGATAAGTAAATTAATCTGCTAGGAAGGCAACTTCCAACCTCGAACAAGCCAGAGTCCTGTATATTTAGTAACATGAGTGTTTTCTTTAGTAGTGTAAAACTCGGAAAATTGCCATAAATATTATATTTATTTATTTAAAATCATCAAAGATATTTCGGTCATTAAAGATATTTAAAAAAAACGGTAAATTTTGAAACGATAATCGCTTGCCACGTAAACTTCATTGGCGAGACCGTCCGACAGAATGGAAAATTCAGCTTTCGGCACCGAAGAAAATCTGGCTAAATAATATCTACGACGACTTAAAGAATCAACGATTATCGGCTATCGAAAATCGTCAACAATGGAAACGAATCGTGAATGGAGTACGAGATCCAGCGGCACCAAAAGCAGCGTATTGGCTGCGAGGACGAACCCCTCCCCAAGCGCCGGCTCAAAAATAAAGAAGAAAGAAGATATTTTTAAACATTTTTTTTGATAATATTAAGATTCTGAGGTCTCAATAATATGGAATATATATAATTTATAAATTATTCGTATTCGATAATTTATGAAATGATTTTTGAAGTTATTGGCCACGTATTTCCTATCGTCCTTACAGGGTTAATGACTTGCAATTTTTAACCTTTATCTAAATATTCATATAACATTTATAGTTGGAGCATTTGTAATAATACCTTTTATTTTAGTTATGTAATGTATTGTTTTGTCGCTTCCGCTGTCGCAGTCGTTTTAGCTGTCGCTGCTGTCTTAGCTGTCGCTTTCACGTGTATTGAGATCCCCAAGCATATTTCTATACTATGGTTTTCGAATATGACAAGAAGTTTACATTTTGATTATATTGTAATAGTTGTTGTATCAAATATGGTAAACCGCGGCTCAGAATTCGGATTGCCACTTGCCGCATGTTGGCAAATGGCAAATGGCAACGAAGAAGCTGCCCCCGAAAATCGCGCAGTCTCCTCTAAGCCCGCCTCCAGCCGAGGCGATTAAGCGGCCCTGATAAAGGCAAAACAGTAGAAATTAATACATCATTATGTCAGTCCCACATCCTCCCCTCTCACTCCTCACCTCCCCCTCTTCTTCCCTTTCCTTTCCGCCTTCTCACCTTACGCTGTGTCCCCTCCTTCTCAGGGCCGAATCTGGGATAAAAGTATAAAATTGCGGGATAAAAGTAAAATGATTTTATTGATTTATTTTGAAGAGTAGTCTAATGTAAATATGGTAAACAGGGGTTTGGATGTGTTGACTACAACGGGCGAACCCGTCACCTTAGGAAGTTGTAACGATATTGATCGTTCTGTCTCCCGTGAGGTGAGCAAGCAGACTTGGGGACGAAACAGTCCACTGTCTAGTTACGCCACTCGCCCGTAAGAGACTAGCACATTACTGGGAGACACCGGGTGTATACCTAGCGGGCCGACTTCCAGTTTCGGCCAGATTTCTCCGGCCTGCGGACTGGTTACAGCTTCGAGGTCTTCACACCTAAGTAAGGGTGATTCGGTGTCTACCTAATCTATCGCGGACCACGGCGTCCTTTGTCCGGCTGTTCAACCGGTATCAGGTAGCCGATTGGTCATTGCAAGAGCGGTTGCCGTAAGGCTCACAACCACCACATAGAGCGGGTCCTATGTGGTGGTCCTTTCCAGACTCTCCTGATTATCAGTTGGAATGCACAGTCGATTGACTGACGCCGCATCGTCCGCACCACGTTCACCGTTCAGGAGCGCCCAAAGGATGATTACCAAGGAAACTGGTCTGCAGGCACGAAGTCCCACACGGGCTCACACTTCTGCGTGGAGGCTACTGAATGGGTGCTGACCTGTGAGTTGGGCGGACCCTAACACATGGGCCATAATAGCTCAACTGCACTGGGCCCATTACTTCCCAAACAGTAAACAGAGGCTATTCGGATCAATTTAAGGAAACTAGCGGTTACACAAAAAATACGTGGTTAGGCGACCATGATGGTATGCCTGTTTTCAAAGTGCCGCCTTAACGTAGAGCTGTCTGATAAGAATCCGACCTTGAGCCGCGGAAAATATATTATATAACGGGATTGAGACCATAATCCCTATCAAAGTAGTCCCCTTGCGCATCCACACACTTAGCCCATCGTTTCATTCACTTCCTAAAACACTTCTGGAAGACTTCTTTTGGAATGGTGTTCAACTCCGCCGTTGTGTTCTGCATTACCTTTTCTCTATTCTGAAAACAGGATCCTTTCAATGGTGTTTTAATTTTTACTATCTGAGGGGTAGGGAGGTTGACAAATGGCTGGAATTCCATGTTATGCCAGAAAGTCAAATAGAGCATTATCGCCCATATATAACCGCCCATTTTTCGTCGTCCAGTGGTCTCATCTATTCGCCGATCAGCATCACGGAGTCGGTGGAGAACTTCTTGATAATACTATTAGTCACTGTTTGTCCTTTCGGTGCGTATTCGTGATGCAAAATTCTGCATATATCAAAGAACACAGTTACCATTAACTAGATTTTGCTTCATAGAGAAATGAAAATCTGACGAGCACTTATAACAGCACCTCACTCAGCATGCAACGACTGGAATACTGGAACGCGGAGAAAATCAGGCATACGCATTTTATTGTCTCCTATCACTGTCCATAGTGGTGCTGTCTTAGCGTTACTACTGTGCGCTAGAAAATTCGAGGTTGGATAATTTCCAGACAAGCCTCTTAATTGGGTTCATGCCCTAGGATTATAGAACTTTACATAGATCATACACTGTGGTATCTCTTCATGGTTTTTCTATTGAAGTAAAGCCAAAATCCAAGTAGCTATTCGTATTGGCGATATGTTCGCTTCTTTCCTTGAACGCTTCTTTCCTTCTTTCTTTCCACTCGTCGATGCATGATCAATTAGTACTTTTACCGTTTTAATTTATTTATTCGATTTTCCTATAATTCGACGTTTTTCTAACAATATCTGCTGAAGACGAATGGCTGTTCTCGCTGCATATTTTTTATTAAAAAAAAATTGAAGGCGGTAAGCCCTAATGTCTAGTTCGTGCCTCAGTTGGTGCCGTTTTCATAGCACTAGTGGCCACTATGTAAGTCTCTGTTAACTTTTTTAGCAGCAGTTCAGGGCCACAATTCTTTCACTCTAGGATGACTACTACAGGATGATGACATATTATAATATTTGTATTATGAACAATACACTTTTAAACCTACGGAATCTTACATAATACATATGTATATCCATACATTGCTAGTAGTTCAGTGACCAGTGGACCTAACGTTTATTAAAGCATTAAAACGGCTAACCTCTCGAAATGGAATCAGAAAATAGAAATCTCAATAGACAAGAAAACGATCCCAAATATTTTGACCCCCTCCCCTCCTGAATATTTTATATTTATTTGCAAAAATATGCAATATTTGCTACTCGAGTTCCTTTTTATTTTAATATGTCACACGATCATATTGTTTTTTAAAATTATACCTCTTTAAATACACGCCCTCCGTAAACGTTTAAAGTATTTGAGATGAAATAGTTGTAAAGCCTATTAAATTAATAATAGTATATTTAGTCGTCACCTTTTAAATGTATACGAATTAAACCATAGATATTTTCATCAACGTCTACCCGTCTACCCGTCTACACTTAGGAAAATATATTCATAAACACGAAAAATACACGAAAATACGCATGTTTCAACAAGGATTCAAGAACGTATATAAATTGGATTGTGGTCCATACGTATGAATCGACATGACGCATAACGGTATTGGCGTGAAGGTAATTACCGTCTCGTTATTTCACTACGTCGTGACCTTGGGATCTCGATTCTAAGATGACAGCATGTAGTAGTATAGGTACGGTTATAGTCGGATACATGAACCATGTTAAAACTACAGCATACTCTTTTTCCGTATTAACCGTAAGGAACATGTTTGATACATATTGTTTGTAATTCAACAAAATTACGATTGAAACATCGTTATTCTGTATTAAATGGTAGTAACGAAATGGTAATGAATCTATCCAATATTTCTCTCAGTGTACATATTGGGTAAATAATAAGTACATTATTTGTCTAATCGACTTACTTTTCATTTTGATATGGTAGGTACATATTGGAAGTCATTTTTATATCCACCTTCATTACAACGCGGCTATCATGGAATAAAATTAAGAAATAGAAATCCCTATTCATACCCCGTTTTCAGTGGCGGTTCCTTTATACAAGCCGAAAAGCTCGGCTTGCCTTATCTAATAAAAAGCTTCTTAAAAAGGTCGCTATAGTAATATATGAATTTGAGAGCGCCTTTTGCTATCTAACGGACACAGATCGCTCCACGCGACAAAACAACTTATCGACAATTCGCTGCAATCTTACTGAGTTCAGTTCAGCTAGTCATCTCGCTCACACATATGGGGTTGCAACGGGGCTTTCGAAATCAGAGGTTCCCTTATTTTAACCTGTGGTAAATTACGCAAAACAATATATGTATCTATACTACTTTTGTATTGTCGTTTAAGCTAGGCTTGCGTTATGGATGTAGAATGCGAGCGTGTTCCGTATTGTCCCTCGTGGTGAGTTCTATCTTTTAACATGATTTCACTCGCTCAAGTAAATAAAACGGCATTTCTTAAAGCCACCGCAGGTATGCGACTGCTGATAAGTATATGGTATGTTAAATTCTGTCTACCATAGCATGCCTTCATCAGTGTGCTTTATTGAATCTACACCACAAGCACTAAATTTCAAACTGAAGATTGAAGAGTAAAGAGTTACCAAGTTTTTACTATAAAATGCGTGAAACAAACAAAAAGGTATGTCGGGCTTGTCCCATTCACCAAACCTGGGCACGCCACTGCCCATTTTATACTTCTCTATGTCCCTACACATACTTCAAGAAATGTTCATGCCAAATTTTAAGAAAATCGTACTACGTGTAAATGGTCGTATTTGCGTCACAAACAAACAGATGAAATGAAACTGAAATAGATACGTAGTACTTTGAAATAATGTACCTATCATTCTTAAACAATATAATATTGTAATCGCAATATTATATTGTAAAATTAGCTCCTATAATTTAGCTTTAAGGGCCAGTTGTTTGATCCGTTGTAATAGTAAAAATCTGTAGTAATAGTTAAAATCGGTAGTAATTCTGCGAAAAAGCGTTGTTTGATCGCGAGTTACCGCCATTCCGTAGTAATTCGAGTTACTCTAGTAAACTGAAATTTACCAGCGGATATCGAGTGGTAATAGTAACTTTCGCAAGATGGCGGCTCCGAATCAGTTGATTCAACGCGCGCGTAGTGTCAGTTTGCTTGATAGGTTGCTGTCAGTGGTCGGCGGCAAAACAGTCATTTGAGTTTTGATTATAACCGTTGTAAATAGTTTTTAGAAATGGATTGGGATCTGCGCGACAGTCCTAAAGGATTTGTCAGAGTTAGCATTAAACTCTATTGTTAGCTTCTTCCCTTCAGCGTCTTTCTGTGCGACGCTCACAAAATCTGTTTTTTTTTAAATTAAGAATTACGTCGCGGTAGCTCTCCACCAGATTTCGAGAAATGGTGGAGAGCTGGTGGAAAGATGGTGGCCGAAAGATGGTGGAAGATTTTTGCCAAAATACGATACATAATTGGTCACTGTTGAATATTTGTTTATGAGATTAGATAATTTGCGTATATTTGATGTAATTTGAGGTTCTGGTTTTCCTAGTTTTGGGCGCTGACATCTTTTTCGCAAATTTTCGTACAGAATCGAATATTTATAGCAATAAAATGCTTTTCCCATACGATCACGAAATCAGCGTAACAGCGGCAGTTGGCGACGCGCGATGAAACGAAATGACATTTGGCGCATTATTGCCAGCATCGAAAATAAAATAAGTGTAGAATTCTGTCGGGAAATTGCGATTTTGTGGAATATGCCGTTTATCATGCTGGCAACTTAAATTACTGTCGTAAGATTTTACCATGGTAGTTTTGACGTTCAAACAACCGAGCTAGCCTATTTACCGTAGTATTTTGAAATACTCTAGTAATAATTACTATTGTAAATTGGGAATATTACCAAGGATCAAACAACTGGCCCTAAAAGGTGGTAATATACTAAAGAACTAATAAAATAACTAATAATTAAATAATATAACACACTTGAAAGAAGACCTGTCTCCCCTCGGTTAATTATATACTTTTTTAGTAAAAACCTCAATCAACAGAGCTATATCTATATCTGCGGTGGAAGATAATATCACTAATATTAGATTAATTTTGATAGGTTTATTACAATATTCTACGGGAGCTACCACCCACAACTAGTAACGCACACCTATTACCTATAACCCACAACTATTATTCCCCAATACCTGCCTACACTTAAATCCGGCTCTGTTTCTTTTCTCCACCCCAATCGACTACCCTGAGGATTGCGGAATCTCAAACACTTCTTAGCGTGGGAGTTGGGATAGCCATCAGTCGAGGACTCACCTAAAATGGAGAGCTTTTTTAAGCTCGATGTCCAAAGCTTAGCTGGGTCAAACTTGTCGATCGGGGAAACATGGGGCGTAAACTGACTGTGCCAATAATAGAAAAAATGCAAAAAGTTTTCTGCAAAATAAATCAATGAAAGGAGGGTAAATGTAAAATAATACATTTAAAGGCATCCATTATTGGACGTCTCACATGCGAGGGGTTAAAAAATATATAACAGTTTTATTCATTTTAGTAATAACACCTCATTTTACTACCAAATCTCATATTGTCCGCATCTGCTTGAATGCTTCTTATGTACATACATAATTCTACCAAATGAAATAGTGGAGTAACGTTTAATTCCAGTTTATTTACTACAGGTTTTTTTAATACTCTTTTCCTCCACATAAAGATATAAATGCCATTTCACTGGTTTGCACCATCGCGTTTCACAGTGCCATGATAAGATAATTTAAGGGATGGAAGAAGGAGCAGATTCCGAAGGCGAAAGAGATTATTGCTCTCAAAAATAATGACTATCGAATATTAAAATTAGTGAATATGATAGCCTTTCTGAAATCGAGTAATTCTTTGAAAATTCAATTTAATTTTTAGATTATTAAAGAGCTGAATAATATCATCTTACATCTGGCAGTCAAGGTGCCTCCATCATAACATACTCAATAAAATATTATAATTCTATAAATGCACAAATATATAAAAATACACAAACAAATATATAAAAATATTCATATCATGAATTTGCTATTGAAATGAATACAAAAATAATTGTCATCAAAAATGTTTGTTACAGTTATCTTCCGTGACCATATATATTTTATAAAATCGAAGACTATCGCGGTTGTTTGACATTATAAATAGGATAGAAAACGAATTTACCGCGTGGAATTTGTAGCACCCGACGTTTCGGTGACGTTGCAGCCGCCGTTGTCTAGGGTAGACTTAAGAGCTGTCAATCCGTTGTTTTGCGGGTAGGCCGCATACCGCTGCCGCCACTGCGTAGGTTATAACGGTGGTGAGGGGCCGGGCTCGAAGCGCTGGAATTTTGAAAATCCGTTTTGCACACAACACTTACTGTATCCTGTTTTATGTCTTTGCGTTCGGCGTTCGGCGGCGGGAACATTTTAAGAAGAGGGTTCCACGTAGAAGAGAGTTTGTAACCGTCGTCTCTATTGAAGTTCGGGGTTCTTCTTATTTCAATGGCTTCCCGGATCATGCGAGGAAAGTAGAAGTGTTCCTTGGATAGCACAATGGGATATTGAAACTGAATCCAGTGGTTACTTCCGCTATCCAATATATGTTCGCACATATATTGGATCTGCATCATTTTCAAAATTCCCGCGCTCCGAGCCCGGCCCCCCACCACCGTTATAACCTACGCAGTGGCGGTAGCGGTATGCGGCCTACCCGCACATTCTTTAACAGTATCCCCAAGGCACTTGAAATAAAAAATGATAAATTATTTAATTATCTGTTTTTCATTTTAAGTACACAGCCTTATAAATAAAGACTTGCGACACGGCCATAAAGATATACCTACAATATTATTATTTCAGTATTATATGGGT